>JAFIRS010008923.1:0-13511 GCA_018342105.1 Gonioctena quinquepunctata | reverse complement strand
TATATTCGTGGTACCAACAACTGGAGGAATCATAGGTGTAAATGTTCGAATTTTGATCAGAGTCAAAATTACTGGTTTCTTTTTATGTAATTTTTCCATTCTTTTAAGAGAAGTTCAATACTCTTCTAGTATTTGTTAATTTTTTTATCTTTATCTTGTTCAATAATTTTAATTCCAACTGGAATAAATTTGTTAAGTTGATTTATTGCATATTTATTTGCCTTCCCATACAAGCTAGGTAACATTTATTTAATTTTATTTATCTTTCACTTTTGTCTTTAGCAAGTCTGGCGCCCAACTCTGGAACTAGTCAAGTTAATTAATGTATAATTTTTTTAGTGGACAAATTTGATTAACTAGGAAAAGTCATTAATTGAACCTTACTCACGGTCTAACCGTATCCATCTGAGCAGCCTATCGGCAAAGTGATTTCACCTTCTTGAATTTGAATCATATAATTTAAAATCTGGGGTTCAAAAGTAAGGGGTGTTGCAACATTCCCGGACGACAATGTAAATTGTTGGCCGAGGCGTTAAGCTGAGATCAACAAGCATTGAATTCTCGGAATGTTCTTTTACTACGAAGTACACATACTATTTTTTCTGAAATCACAATTAACATTATCATAAATCAAATAATTTTTATAAATGCATAACAATTTTTGGTTACCATCTATTGCCTATGAAATCGTTTCCTTGACAATCACTGTTTGTTTATTGTTGTGACAAAAGTCAGAGATTCACTACTTATTTCACTTTAATATCCACTTATCGCTAAAAATATTTTGAAAATATTTCAAATGGACAGTGATGATGATGTCCAGGTGTGCGGGACACCACCAGCGATAGTAAATATTGCTGAAAATGTCATCTTAAACTTATTGCCAAATAAATCCAAGGAAAAATCTGAATATGCTTACAAATGTTTCATGGATTATTGCCAAGAAAAAAAGATGACCTCCCGATCTGAAAATGTCATGATTGCATACTTTTTCTATTCATCTACAAAGTTGAAGGCATCTACGTTATGGTCCAATTACTCCATGCTGAGAGCTACACTCAGTTCAAAAGAAGATATTGATATTACAAAATATTCGAAGTTACGTGCCTTCCTGAAACGTCAAAGTGACAACGATAAACCAAAAAAGTCAAAAGTTTTGTCAGATGAACAAATTGAAACGTTTTTTACTCAAGCCCAGATTATATATACTTAATGAATTAGGTACGTTTAGAATGTAAGAATTTTAAAATTACCTAGATATTTATGTAGTGTTCACTTTCTAGCTTGCCTTTATATTTGGTGTTGCCGGTGCATGTCGCCGTGATGAACTATATCAATTAAATTTGAATGACATAGAAGATTTCGGATTTAAGCTTTTGATTAAAATACCCGATAATGAAACGAACAAACCAAGATCATTTGTGATAAAGGAAACTTATATGCCATTGTATAGAAAATATTTGCGTGTCGTCCAGAATTTTTTTAAAGTTGCCGCTTTTTCTTCAAATATCAAATGGGAAAGGTTGCAGGCAAGTAGTGGGAATACATCAGTTTGGCAAAATGCCTCAAATTGTCGTGAATATTCATAAATTTGCCATATGGACATGAATATACAAGACATTGTTTCCGTCGGTCCTCTGCGACAATTTTGGTTAATGCTGGGGCAGATTTAATTGCTTCAAAGAGGCATGGGGGACGGAAATCCTCAACCGTTGCCGAATGATATATAGAGGAATCTTTTACAAATGAAGTAGATATAGGGGATATAATATTTAGAGGGGGGAGATAAATCTGCTAATACTATAAGTATTATTGCCGAAGAAAACAGCAATAATGTCGCTGACTATTCAGGTAACATAACAGACAATCAGTATATCAGGTAACATAACAGAATCAGTATATATTAACAAAGTTGTTCACAATTATTATTCATATATAATGCATATATGTGCATTCCAAAACTCAGTTTAATTCAAATCAGCAAGACCCTCGCGCTCTCATTTATTTGAATCACAAGCACTCGCTTGAGGCTTTGCCACGATTATCAGCGTACCCCCTCTTGCAATAATTCAGAAACTTCTTATGGCAATAACTAAATAACTGTATGGCTACGCGTGTTTAATTTTTTCTATGAAATTTGTTACTTACCTTTTAATAACATAAACAGTTTTTTTAAAAGATCTGAATGGAGGATTTTTAGTTATGCCCTAAAATGTGGTGTCCGCGGTAGCTCACTATAGGGATTACGTGTTAAACGTTGCAACTTTGGAGCCTTATATCTTGCTTTCCAGAAATGTATTATGATACAGGTTATAATGTTAACTAAAAGTGGTTTCAATTTAAACGCAATCTGATTGGAAGTGAATTTCACGACAACTACCTTAAGCCGCTTACTGTCTTGAATGTAAATGCGTCGAGTCGAGGCGCATGCATATGCACATTCAGAACGTCGACTCAACGCATGCACATTCTAGTCTTTATAGTTGTGATATGTTTTCTAGGGTGATTATAGTTCTCGTAGCAATAGTTGTTATTTATGGTAGGTTCTAATGAAGTATAGCGCGTAGCGTTTGTATAGCTCGTCCAGTATTGAAACGACCACTTTGGCCTTCCCCTACCTAACAACCAATTTTTCTCGAAGATGCCCGAGCCATTGTCTAACTGTGGCTATTAATATTTATTCCATAATCGTACCAAATTATTTGGTATAGCGAAACACGAGACGTAGTTTTTGGCGCACGAGTTTTGTGATTATAGTCCGATTTTTATTCAAAATTGGTATATGGGGGTTTTCGGGGTCGCAGATTATGAAGTTTTTGTCGAAGTTAAATAAATAACTACCTATTAATCAATCAAACAAACCTAACCTCACAAACGCTGCATGACAAGCCCCTGGTGAAGATTCGCCGTAGCATAAGCAGCCACATCAAATCGTGTCCACTCGGGTTTTTTCCCTCTCTACCTACCAAACGTTCGTTTCAATACTGGACGAGCTATAATACTGTATTGACTCCAAGTATGGGACCATTTGACGTATAATGCATTTTTTTATATGTTTATTTTTGCTTGTCAGTACAGATTATTGTCAATTGTTAATCCAAAAGTAGCACTGTCCTTAGCTAGTTGGTCTACAATTTCATTGTATATCTACACTCCACCCAGTCGAATATTATTTCTTCATTTTCTAGCGAATTATATAATAACCTCTTGATTTCAGTTATACAGTGCGTTCATAAAGTGTGGAAACGCTGCATTATCTTACAAGTTAATCATTTTCGGAGGTAGAGCTCGGACAGGTTGAATTTGTATTTTAGTTTTCCACATTTAAAAAAAAATTTTTTCCCCACCACCTTACAAGATATGACGTCATCAATATTTTTCTTGAATTGAAAGGGTACATTTTCATATCAAAAATTGAGAGCCCATATTTTTCTGAGTTTAACCATACCACAAACGTCATATGTAACACTTCAAGTTACAGTGTACTGAGTATAAAGGATAGCAGTGTTCATATTTTTCTAAATGTTTTCATTATTCATTTTGCAATGAAAACCTGAGAGAATTACTGAGTAGTGAGTACGAGTATATTGCCAAACTTGAGTATTAAATTGTTTTGTTGGGTAGCATATCGATAAATAAGTCTCCAATAATACCTTTCTGAAAAATATTACCATGAATGAAATCAATTGAAATTACAATGGTGCTGTCAGAAAAACAGCGAACAGAAGTTTTGATGATCTTAGGTTACGGCGATCGTAAGAGAAGTATGGCAAAAGTATGCGACATCTTGAATAAAATATATCATGATCAAGAACCAATAAGCAAATCGACGGTAAGCACAATATTACAAAAATTCGATGAGATTGGCAATGTTAGGAATAAGCCTAAGAGTGGCAGGCCTACCGTTGCCGAAGACACTCAATTGCATATATTACTTGGAATTGGAGAAAATCCTCATTGTTCAATTACAACTTCCTCTGACAACAATAAGAAAATTCAAAGAAAAGCCAAATAACATCCCTATAAAGTTAAACTAATATATGAACTTAATGAAGGCGACTTTGATGGACGTATGGAATTTTGTGAAATTATGCAAAAGTGTGTAATCAACATAATGGCTTTGAATTTACTGTCTTATTTTCCGACCATTCATTTTTGTATAATTCTCGTAATTGGACAACAGAAAGTCCCAATTGGACGATGTAAGCTAATACCCATAATCCCCAAAAAGTAAATGCGTGGGCTGGGATTCTCAGGAATACCAATGTAGGACCATATTTTTTTGACGGTGCTGTGACGGGTGAAAATTATTTAGAAATGTTACAAATTTATATAGTTCCATATTTAACTATAACATTTCCAGACATTAATCAATCTGGTCGAATAGTTCCTACGATTTGGTTCCATGGGGATGGGTCAGGTCCACGTAATGTCGAGTGGTTAGAGATTTTCTCAATGAAATCTTTTCCAATCGCAGGATTGGACGACGCGGTCAGGTTGAATGGCCTGCTAGGGCCCCAGATTGAACTCACATGGACTTTTTTCTCTGGGGTCACTTGGAAAGTAAAGTGTACATTAATAGACCTACCAATTTGGAAGACCTTAAAGAAAGAATGATAACAGAAATTCTACGAATTACACCAGAGATGTTGTCAAATCTAGCCCAAGAATTCATCAGACGTCTTGGATATTGTCAACTAACACAAGGAGCTTAGTTCGAGCATTTGGTTTATTAACATGTTGTTATAACTTTTTGCCCCTTATATTCTGGAATGATTACGGTGGTATTCAGGAGATACATATGATAGTCTATATTCTCTATAGGCAGAAAAAAGTCATTCGTATCCATTGTAGGTTCAACTTCATCAATATAATGTAATAACTTGTTCAAATCATCCATAATAAGAAAATATGAATATATGAAACGAATCTTCTGGGCATTCTGGGTAGGTATTCCCTTTTTTTTTCCATGAAGATATTACTCACTACTGGCCCATTGCCATTTCGAAGTTGTGTCTTACTTTGACGTTATTGTTGTAGAAATTCACGACACCAAATTTCTTAAAAAATACCCCGACAGCGAAGACATAGCTGAATGACAACGCAATATTAACTCGCTTCCTCGTCTGCCCGTTTGTCTGTAACGATGATATTAAGGAACAATGAATTTTAAGCTACCTTCCCGATGAGGGAGATACTTGAAACTTCAAATATAGCTCAGAACTGGATGGCAATCAATATTAACTCGCTTTCTGTCTGTTTGTTTGTGATAATAATAATCATAATAGTGTAATGACAATCGATTCAAACTAACTGAAAGGAACCTGAAATTTCACGTCTCTATCATATCTCATCCAGATGTTTTAATTGATTCAGAATTTACAAGACTAAAAAGCAGAGAATAATTATTTGGATATTTTTTCAATATACCACGTTTATAAAACGGACTAAAAGTTATAAAATAATTTCTCCTAGCTCCATACAGATTTAAATTCAAAATAGATTCCGTACCTCATATTTGAAAATTTGTGATTTTGAATAGCTATGAAAATACGTGGGAAAAACGTGGGAAGCAAGAAATAAATAATTGATGCATGAATAGTTCACCTAAGTCACCAAAAATGTTATTTCGCTGCAAATGATATGAAATGTTATGTGAGTTATCTCAACGATAGCTTCTCCCTACACGTTTTTCGTTAATTCTCACAGGTATTTTCATAGTCAAGGAAATTCACAATCACAAATTTTCAAGACAATCTATATGGAGCTAGAAGAAATTATTCTATACTCTTCGGTCCGTTTTACAAACGTGGTATACTTTTTTTTATTAAAATAATTTTATATTTTTACAGGTATTCTCTGAAGAAAATAAAATCAAAATCATATAAAATATTAATTGATACAATCGGACAGTTCTTTACCATAACATTTTTTTTATATTTACATATAAAACATATTAACTACTTATTATATATGAAGGTGATGAATGGAAAGGATGGAATTCCAGATATATTATTAATCTTGGTCATGCTGATTTAATAAAAAGATTTCATAAATAATTATTACTATGAGATTTCATATTTGAATCATAAAAATATATGACAAAAACATGTTACAAAATATTTACATAATTTTTAATTTACAACTCTATGTAAATGTAAATCAATGAACATAATAAATGTTTCATTTACTGTATTGCATGAGAATTAACATTTTTAATTATTTGTATACAGTTAGTCCAGAAATTTTACAAACTCAAAATATATGTTCTTAAAGGCATCTTAGTTTAATTGGGAACATTCCCAATTCATACCAAAATGACCCCTATAATTGTGTCAATGTATCAGGTGGAGTAATACTACCGAAACATGGACTGTTTTCCCAGTTCAGGTTAACAGGAGGGACGAAAGTGAAATCTTCCCTTGGACCATCAACAATTTGTTCAATCATATTAGATCCCGGAACTACTGTTATCATATCTTCTTTCTTGATATTCGAACAAGGCTGATAGAGGGTCTTGGTATTGTCCTCACATATCTGCTGATAGTTGGGAAAGTAGTTTATTGCGTTCATCTGTGGATAAGTACTCTCGATGGGGGATTCAGCATATACATTTTGTGCAGGTAGTGGTAGATATTGGGGACAGTTCATATTGCGTTCAGCTAACCTCTCCCATTGTTGAAAGTACTGATAGGTATTGCAATTAGACAGAGATTGAGGAATATACTGATTCTGAACAAGAGCCGAGTGGTTGAGCAATCTATCGACGATGGCCGAATCCTCTGATTTTATAGAATGTATCCTCTGGCTTGAAGGAGGATTGTTCGAAGAGGAAGACAATTCCGGAGGTGACTGGTTTCGGGACGGTGAACCAGATTTATTTTTCTGATCTTTCTTGAACTTCATTCTTCTATTTTGGAACCATATTTTAATTTGCCTTTCGCTGAGGTTCAAGGACTGAGCAAGCTGGATCCTTCTTGGTCGACAGAGGTACTTGTTGCAGTGGAATTGTTTCTCCAGCTCAACTAGTTGGGAGGAGGTGTATGCAGTACGTGCTCTTTTGGGGCCGTTTGGGATGAGTGTGGGTGCTAGTTTGGGGTTCAAGTTGGCTTGTTGAATTGTTTCGTGCTCTGAAATAGAATTTAATATTGCTCAAAATTACATACGAATAAATAGTTATGTATAATTTATGCACAATAATCATATTTTTATTACTGTTTTGCCAAATGTTTATTTTTTTTTTATGTAAAAGGTTACCCTACACATAATAAAAAGCAATTTAAAGGTCTAATTTCAAATTTGTAAATTATGGAAATTAGAAAGTAGGAATCGGTCTCTACATGATTCTAATTTTTACTGGATACATTCCGAAAAGTCCAGTTTGAAGTGAGAGAAAGAGAGAAGTGAACGGATTTGATTGAAATATCCTTACAAAATGAGAAACATTGGAAACACTTGAATGATTTATGTTCAAACCACAATAAATAAAAAACAATTATCACCGACATACTGGAAAAGGGAAGTGAACGTTGAGCTTGAATGTGAGTTCGAACCTCTAGAATTAAAAAAGTTATATTCGAAAGAAAAATAAAGAAGATCAGAAAAAAAAACGATATTTCAGATTTCATTCAGTTCAAAAGAACTAACTGGAATTTACTTGGAGTTTCTTTATTAATTTTTTATTAATTATTTATTAATTTATTTATTAATTTATTTATTAATTTATTTATTAATTTATTTATTAATTTATTTATTAATTTATTTATTAATTTATTTATTAATTTATTTATTAATTTATTTATTAATTTATTTATTAATTTATTTATTAATTTATTTATTAATTTATTTATTGTGGGATACAAACAGGACTAGCCCAAAAAAAATTATCCTCTAAGTAGTTATAGAAATTACAATAAAAGAATATTAGTATCATATGAGAATTATAAGAAAAATAATTATGAGAAAATAATTATTGGAAATACAAATATATGTGATGAAGATTTATAGGAAAAACTATTGTTTGAGATACAACTTGGCAGATATTCAGTGGTACTCTAATTGTAAAAAGTGCGTTTCCAGAATGTTTTGGAATTTGTAGAAGCTATTTGCAGATATGTCGATGCTGGTGGAACTTGACAATATATTGTCCTGTGTAGAGGGGAGTTTAGAAAATAGTTTGTTTTTGCCTGCTCGGTAAAGAATAGAAGAGTTTGACGAGTATTATAGACTGGTGTAGCATATCGAAACTGAGAAACTATTTCGATTGCATCAATTTTGCTATTTACGAATTTATAAAGAAATTTCACATCTGTAATTTTCCTCCGGTGCGCGAGTGAGATGAGATTTAGTTCTTTTCGAACGTTGCACCTTTCATTGATATGTGGGAAGCATTTCCTGTTTACATGATCAATGAATTTATTTTGAATACTCTCAAGTTTTTGGGTATGAATATTATAAAGAGGGTTCCAGATTACTGAGCCATAAGTCAGAACGCTATTAACGTAGGACATATACAGTGTTCTAAGGGTTCTGGGATTTATCAGTTCATAGCAGGATCTGATTATAGAGCCCAGCATCTTGTTAGCCTTCTTGGAGACGCTACATAAGTGCTGGTCAAATAACAATTTGGAGTCGAGGACTATACCGAGGTCTTCTACTTGCTTGACGGTTTCTAGCTTTTTATTTGAGATTTCATATGAGGTTGGTATCATTATTGAGTTTCTACTGAAAGTAATGTGGTAGCATTTGGTTAGGTCGAGGTAGAGGCTATTGTCTTTACAGTACTCAGAAAGCCTATCTAGATCTTTCTGAATAAGTATCGCATCGTTAGGGCAAGTGACAGGAAAACATACTTTCGGGTCATCTGCGTACATGAGAAATCTGGAGGAGTGAAAACACACGCTTATATCATTAATATAGATGTTGAATAGCAGGGGTCCCAAATGAGATCCTTGAGGAACGCCAGACGTAACCAGAACATTATCTGATTTTTGATTGTTCATAGTAACTGTTTGGTACCTGCCTCTGACATACGAACTTAGCCATTCGAAAAGTGCTCCGTGCACACCAAATCTCGCAAGCTTCGAGAGTAAAATTGAAAGATCGATTTTGCCGAAAGCCTTGCTGAAATAGGTGTACACAGAGTCAACCTGAGCTCTGCGATTCATATTCTTTAATATATATTCTGTGTATTTAAATAGATTCGAGTCTACAGAACGGTCTCTTATAAAGCCGTGTTGCTGGATATTCAATATGTTCTTTGTATCAAAAAACAAGAAATCAAAAATAATACTTTCGAATATTTTAGCAATGATACATAGTTTTGAAATGGGCCTGTAATTTTCGATAATGTGTCTATCCCCAGATTTAAATATAGGTGTGATATATGCAGTTTTCCAGATTTGCGGAAAGTGTCCTTCACTTAATGACTTGTTGTATAATATTTACAGTGGTTCCGTTAGATAAAGAGAGCATTTTTTTTAAAAAACACGTTGGAACATCGTCTGGACCAGGTCCTTTATTAGGTAGACTATTGAGTTTTTTCATGATGGTTTTTTTTGGTTTTTAAAAAATGTTTATATTTAAGGTTCGTAGGTATAAAAATATGAGAATATAATTCACGTGTCAATGGTACATTTCCCACTATTGTGATTGGCTGGGATGATAAAACAAAATATGCTACAAAGAAGTTTATTTTATCTGTTGATGTCAATTGCATTCTCTCACCAAATATAACTCGTGTAATGATTATTAATCGATGATAGCATTCGTTCAAACCGATGAAAAGAGATTTCCATTGGTTCCAACTCACTGCTATCAGCGATTATAATCATAGCATATTCATTTATTTCATTCATGATACAATAAAAACAGAAGCTATTATAAAAAAAAAAACAATGAGGTTTATAAAAGTATACAATCATACGTATTTGCATATCACACCGAAAACATTTTTTTGGAAGGGACTCTTCGTACGATTGATACTAGTGCATTTTAGTGAATTTTTCATTATAAAAATCCATTATTTGAGGAAACTTTCTTGAAAATTATAAGAATTCTCCAAGTTGTAGAACTTTTCTCGGTGGCGAAAAGTTGGGAGATTAGGTATTAACTCGTCTCGCAACTATTTTTTCCTAATTTTCCGAGTTCAGGATCGAACAGTGGTGATTATCACGACGAAATGAACTCGGAAAATTACGAAAAAATGTTTGGTAGACAAATTTATGAGCTCTATAGACTTGTAACGAACCTAGGCCGGACCTGTCGCCTCCCGCGTCGCCATCGACAGCGATGAGATCATCCCCGGAGATATTCGAGAACCATCCAGTCGCTCTTCCGCGTAATGCAACGGTCAATATTGGAAACAATTGGAACATGCCGTCGCCAACTGGAAGAATTCGAAACATCGAGAATGCTGTATCGGAGATAAATAGACAGCCCTCAAGAGGGAGTGGACAGTCTGAACGAGCCCATACCATCGAGCTATACAGTGGCGTAGTAATATAAATTAAGTTGTAGATTAAGGTGAAATAAATTATTTAAACCGAGTTAAGTTTATTTACGTTACAGACTGTTAGACCGATAACATTTTGTTTCATCTTACATTGTAAAAAAAACAGAATCAAACATTTCCATGAGCTTTGTGACACCTACCTTCAGGACTAACCGACGGACCACTTTCGGGATGTTGGCTAACTTCATAAGGAAGGTGGACACTGAACAATGGCATTTCATGATTCACCACTCCTTGATTTTTATTCTCGGGTGTGTAGTTTTCCACTGGTTTTCCCATCCATCTGAGACTCGTTTCATGTTCCATAGGCTGGTAATGAAATTTAAATGAATATTATTAATAATTTTGAATTTCAAGTCATGCAGGTGTGTTGGAGAGCTCTAGTCTCGAGATGGTTTTTTTTCCAAGAAAATAATTTCAACAGTATTTGTTTACATTCTTATAGAGGTTTTCGGGAGCCATAATTTTTATAGAGCTCTAGTCTCGAAATGTTTTTTTTTTCGAAGAAAATAATTTTAACAGTATTTGTTTACAATCTTATAGAGGTTTTCGGGAGCAATGGTTTTTCCAAAGTAGGGTGGTACTTTACATTCTTTTACACGGCGCACAGTGAAGTATTTACCCTAAAAACCTGGCCAAAAGTCGAAAATCCCAAGTATGGTAAAACCCAATGAAAAAATCTTTTTCGAATAGTTTGATAACTTGTAAATGACATCTCACCCTTCTCGTTACACCCCTCAGAATACAGGTAGTCAGAACTCAGTGCTCTATACTTTCATTGTATCTACATATTACATCTGCAGTTTAGAAGTCGTTTTTTGTGGAGTTTGGATGATAAACAAAATGAATATGGAAGGTGAAGGTATGTACTTTATGAGTAATCACACTACATTTAATTTGTAGTCCCATATTTTTTTTATTACTGAATACAATGATACAGAAGTCCTCTTTTTTTTTAAAAAAATAAAAAATTGTTTTTGTACGTGTTGGGCACTCCGAGCAATGTGTCTCATTTAATGAGTTGAGGCCTTGCTAAAGAGAAGTCCGTTTTTTTTCGCCATTTTGTTAACAGACATTCAAACATAATGATAATCGTAGTGGTATGTTACATGGTTTACAATAGATTCTTTTCATTTTAAGATTCCATGGGGAATTTCAAGAATATGTCTAGAAAACAGTTATACGATATTATGTGAAATTTTGGAAAAAAAATTAGAGAATTTCCAAAAATATTTTGGCCATTAATATTTCAAAATTGAATCAGGTTAACGAGTTGAAAAAAGAAATGTAAGAATGTCCGGAAAAGAATACTAATGATAAGATGGTGTTTTTGGAGAAAAAAATATAGAGCAAACTTTCAATAAAATATTTTGGCCATTAATATTTCAAAATTGAATCAGGTTAACGAGTTGAAGGAAAAAAAGGGTTTTTAAAAAAAAATGTACTTAGTGACATGAAAAAAAAATTGAAAAATATTATTTTTAAGCCTTTTCAGAAAAAAAAACATGTTTTAAGAAATAAATACAGTGCTGAGCTTATATTATCTTATTTTTTATTTTATTAGATTTGCTTATTGTATGTTCAACTCAAAATTATTTCAATTTAACGACTGATGAAGGACTAATAATGGGTGATGATGATAAATCCATAAAATCACAATATTTGCTCAAGGATCATATCCACCTGAATAATGCTTTGTTTCTTTGTTGAATTATTTTATTGGAGATTAAACAAGAAATGGATGTAATCCCGTTCGGATTGCCTATTAGATCATCATCAATTTTCCTAATATCCTTAATATCCCTAATTTCTCAATTATATTCATATACCACTTTACCTGCCTGACAAGAAGGGAGTGATGAAGAAGATGACGGAGATCAGAGTTCAGGAGAATTAGATTGAAAAAGATAATCTTCACGCAAGAACTAAGATTCCTTTCGTGACTAAACTTTGGTATATATTGAATGTAATATATAGTATATATATATATAATAATATATATATATATATATATATATATATATATATATATATATATATATATATATATATATCTATATATATATATATATATATATATACCTATTCTACCTAAAAAATATTTCTATAAATCAATCTTTATCATATATAGGTATATATATTATTAAAAAGAATTTTTTAAAAAACTTAAGAACACGCTTTTGAATAATAATTTTAATATACAACGACTATGACGGAAGGTCAATATCATCAATTATATTATTAATATTTATAATAAGTTTTTACTATACATATCATGTATTGAATAGCCTCAAAACTATAACAAATTTTATTCCTGTATTTTTTGCAATTGGTGGTGAAATTTACTTTTCTTCGCCAGTTGCGAAAAATTGTACTTTTCGCAGCTGGTGATGAAAAGTAAAACATTTGTAACGTCAACGAGTTTTGAAAAGTGTCACTTTAAATGTCAAAATTAGAAAAAAAAACAATTAAATTAACAATTAATGAGCTTAGAGGTTGAAAACTTTAAATGAACTAAACTCACCATTTCCCCGTAGTTATCATTGGGATACCCTGTATACGAAGGTATAGATTTTGTGTCACTCGAACTTGGGGAAATGGTTTCAGTCAACAACATTGTCCCATAGTTTCCTTTATTTTGGTAAACAGCTTCTTCACTGCCAGTTGACATCATTAACCCACCACTAAAGATACACAACACTATTGTGAAGAGGTAAATTTGTTTATAATGTCTGGCAGTGACCACGCCCCCTATAGCTATCCCGCCTAATCTGCACTTCGATCTGCCCAATAATGTGATTGTTTGGAATAAATAACAAATCACTGATAGGTAGAGCACCGTTTCTTGACCCAATGTCGATTTTGCTTTTTCAATGAAAATGTATTCATGGATTCTTAGGTGCACGAGAGAAAACGCTGTTGAATATTATTTATGGGTTATACGAACATTTCTGCCTATCACTGAAATATTTTAAAGTTTCTGGTTTACCTCATAGTG
>JAFIRS010008922.1:0-13519 GCA_018342105.1 Gonioctena quinquepunctata | reverse complement strand
TTTGAACATAGCTCAGAACTAAATGGAAATGCAATATCAATTCGCTTTCCTGTCCGTCTGTCGGTTGGTTTGTCTGTAATGATGATAATAATAATAGTAGTAAGGAGCAATAAATTTCAGAATAACTCTCCGATGAGCTAGAGACTTGAAACATTGAACATAGTCCAGAACTGAATGGAAATATTAATTCGCTTTCTTGTCGAGTCGGCCCCCCCATAACGGATAATCAAATTCCTAACCTAAAACCGTCATACTTTTTTCTATGAGTGACTGTGGCTGTCTCAGACCTTAGTGGCAACCTCCAGAGGCTGCTGAATATCCTACAGGCTCCTCAGCCCCATAACATAATTTTTTTCTCAACTTAACCTACAACCGCTATATTTTTCTACGAATTATTGGGCCCCCAATACGGCTTCCACACATATCTCAGACCTCCGTAAGAGTCTCCCGATACCGATAAATACCCCAAGAGAGTCGGCCCCCATAACAGAATCTTGAAATTCCTAACCTACAACCGCCATATTTTTTTCCTATGAATGATTGGGTCTCCCTTGACGTTCTCATACATCTCAGACCTCCGTGAAGACTCTCGATACCGATAAATACCTCAAGAGAGTCGGCCCCCTTGACGGCCTTCTTGAAATTTCTAACCTATAGTCGCTATATTTTTTTTACACATATTTTAGAGCCCCATGCGGCTTCCAGTTGTCACAGGCCTCCGTGGCAGCCTCAGATACCGCTGAAGAATCCAGTCGTTACCCCCATAACGGACATCTTGAAATTCTTAACCTACAACCGACATATTATTTCTATATATGGTTGGGCCCCATAACGTTACGAGACATCTCACACCTCCATGGTAGTCTACCGATAAGTACCCCCAGGCCCCATAGCAAACATCTTGAATTTCCTAACCTACAGCCGCCATATTTTTTTCCCATTGATAGGCGGTCATGTTTTTTTCTCTTAGCGGCAGCTATGTTTTTTCTATATATGGCTGGGCCCCCAAAACGATCCCCCGTTCCCAACTGTCTCAGACCTCAGTGACAGGTCCCAAACCAGTAGCGGTGCCATGTGGCGGGAGTAACTGGAGAGCGTGTGGAGCTAGGCGGGTTCTGGCCCAGATGGAAGTGGGCCAGAACCCGCCTAGCATATCTACTGGTTCTATTGCGTTTTGCAACAGCTCCAGATGAACCTCCCCAGTTGAATTAGTATTTGAAAAAAGAGGCCCAACAATGTGGTTTCCCAGGATACCTGCCCAAACATTCACCTTCTGGGGAAATTGGGTATGTGTTTCACGAAACAGGTGAGGATTTGCGTCACTCCAATACCTCACATTCTGTGTATTTACATTTCCATTCAGATAGAAAGTACTTTCGTCACTAAAACAAATTGTTTTGACATAGTCTGGCTGTTGGTTAATTTAGTTTCCATATTTTCACAAAATTCTAGTCTTCGGTCTGGGTCGTCGTCTGAGAGTTGATGAACCATTTTTCAACACCCTGTGTACTATACTTCGACTGACTTCACAGGTAGATGAAACGTGAGTTATTGAAGAAGTAGGATTAACTATTACTTCTGCCAGTATATCAATTTTTCTCTCATCAGATATTTCTGGTCTGCCAGATCGTTTTGCATCATTAATACTACCCGTTGTTCCAAACTTACGAAGAAGCTCCCTAAAATAAGTCCTCGAAACGGGGCAATCGGGAAACCTCTCATTAAAAATGCGTTCTGCTGCATGAATATTTTGTCCAGTTTCACCAAGAATTAGGATCTCTGCTACTTTATCAACTAAAGCACATACCATTTCGCTTCTTGAAGCACTAAAAGGTCGGCTCACAACAGTTTAACAAATTATTAAAATGTACAAAAATATTAAAAGTACCAAGAGCTGCTAAAACAGTTAAACGTTCGATCAACAATACACAAATTATTTAATGTACAAAAACTTGGACAATTACAAAAACGTCGAATTAGGGAGACTAACAAAAACGTCAGCTTATTTGACAACTATCCACAGGCGCAGCTTGAATTTGGAATTTTAGTATCATCACAGCTTTGCCTTTTTTAAAAGCGAGTTTCCAAAACTGCCATAAACACAAATGAAATTAGTATCATTGAATAGGTTTTTTCGATACCTTTTAAATGAGGTGTCGCTTGTCGTAAGGTTCCTTTTGAAATTATTGGTCACAATGGCCTTGTGACGTCATCTTTGACGATTTCGTCATCTATCATCACTAGTAGGAAAGTTTACAACCTTTTATATTCAGTTTCCAAATTTCACTTGTTTATGTATAATCGTTCCAAAAATAAGAGGGGGGGAGCGGACTTTTGAGAAGCACTGTATATATATATATATATATATACATATATATATATGTATATATTTATATAAATATAACGAGAATAATGACTAGGAGTACGACTATTGGTGTCGTGGATTGGCCTATGCTGACATCTGTTGGTGACCTATCAATGTGCACGAAATTTCGTGTCATTAAAATTCCACCTTAACAGGTCTAAGCTTTAACACACAGATATAATTTAAATAAAAAAATTGGTTGAAAGTGGGGAAAACGGGATCTTCAGTCAGCACAACTATGAAAAACTCTTCAATACGTTGGAACCGAGCTTTCGTTTATATATATATATATATATATATATATATATATATTCTATTTCATATTTTGTATTTTTCTGATATCTCATACCTCGAACAGTGATAAGGGCTTGGCATCGGCTTCTCATACTCAATATAAGAGCCATTCATTGACTTGTTCAATATAATAATATATTTGATGGTATACCATCTTTTTATTTGTTGTTGCAGGTGACTAGTTCTCACTGCGGCAGCAAGGGTTCAGTGATTGGTACAAAGCCCCTATAATATATTCTCAGAAATTCAATCTTACATAAAGAATGAAATTGCTTTCCATAAAGTTATAATTTGCAAGTCATCTACAGCTATAAAATATGAATCCAACTCACCATCAGTGTCTGTAGACAGACTTCAAATGTTCTAGAAAATTATCCAAAGGCACAAATAAAACAAAAAACTGTGGTAATAAAATATGTAATTACTTGACATTCTTGTCAATATGTCAATATGAAATATAAGATAAATAAAGAAATAATACCAAAAAACCTATATAATTCACATACATTTCCTGAACGTTTCAAGTAATCCAGTCACGTAAGGGATTTCACCTCGGAATGAAAGATAATAAATAAGCTATAAACTCGTATAAACCTTTGTTTTGGCATTTTAGAAGTTGGCTCATGAGATCTCTCGTCTGCATCTAAAGATATTCAAGGTCAAAGGTTGCAAAAATTGGATTTAGTGGATGGTTAGAAACAATTGAGTTTCGAGGTAAGCAGAGAAAGAAAGAGGGGTTAGTGGTTGTCAGGTCTTGGTGTGTAACACGAGTCGATTAGTCGGTAACGTGCCCCCTGAAGAAAGAGCTGGAAGCCATGGCAGTGGTAGGATGTAGTTTTTACTTTCGAGCTGCCGTTCTGGCAGCATTGTACATATGGTCCTTAGGTGTAGGTATAGTTGTATATATTTCGTATGATAATAAATATTGTCCGTTTGTTTTTGGATTCTGAGTTCGTAATCTGGTTATCACATATTCCGCCTGAGCTACCAACCCCCTTCAACGCCCCTATGGCCATACAGACTTATGACTATATATATATATATATATATATATATATATATATATATATATTTATATATATATATTATATATATATATATATATATATTATATATATATATATATATATATATATATATATATATATATATATATATATATATATCGAATATCGACGCTTCTAGCCAGCAGAGAGTTCGCCCAGGAACATCCATGGCGACCTGGTGACGGCACGTCCAACAGCGACCTATTCCGGCCCCATACAAAGCAGAATACGAACGAAGGAGACTGATCGTGACGATCGTACACAATTGACCGGTGGCGATCTGGCAACAACGACGTCTTCCGGCACTACACGCAACAGGGCACGAACGAAGGAAACCGATCGTGACGATCGTGCTCAATCGACTAACCACTATTACAAATTGAGGAGCACAACACCAACACATCAGTCGAGTTCGAAACAATCGAAGATGGCAAATGTGAATTTGCCAAAACGTCGTGAAATCTGACGTTTTGAGGACCGAGAACACAGAAGGCGGACGGAAACCCGAGAAACAATCTCAACATATATATATATATATATATATATATAATGAAAAAGGAAATTGTGGCATAATGGACATATTTAAATTAAAGAAAAAAAGCATCCTCCAGCGAGACTCGAACTCGCAACCCTAAGCTTGCCGGACCTATGCTCTACCAATTGAGCTATGAAGGCTATACGAAATCGACACATACTTGTGAACACTTTACTTCCTTCAATTTAATGCGATGTTGGGAAAATGAAATAGAAAAATCAAACGTACTTATCAGTGGCCGTCGAGACCCGGTACCTATTCACCCAAACATCATCGTCGAAGTGACGATTTCAGTAGAAGATATATACATATATATTGAAATGGAACCACTCCTGTAGAATTCCCCTTTTTCAGTCAATCTCAAAAATGTTTTATTTTTAATATTGAGCATCAAGAACTGTATTTCGACACAAATTCTTATAACTTTAGTTTCATTTCCAAGGCACTCTATGGTTTTTTTTCTTCGTCAAAAACGGAAAAAGTTTATTAGGCAATTTTTGTTTTCAAATTTGACTACACCACTGGATTCGTAGTCGTATAAATGAAGACCATCGAAATTTCATGGAAAAATATCTGTTAACAACGAAGTTACAACAACTTTAATTTTGGAAACAAAGTATTTGATTATAATTTTTATTTAGATTATTGACATATTTGAAATCTGGCAACACTGCCGGTACAAAGTAGAACACCAGTGAATTTGTACAGCAAAAATCCGAAGTCAATAGCTCATTCCGTTCTACAGTTATAACTCCTGAAAGTATGGTAATGTGAGTGATTTGTGGTGTACTAAATCACAGCCTACTATTGATTTAGTACAATACCTATGCCTAATGTATTAGTTCACCTTTCCTCAAATTATTGATACCTTCTCTGAAAGCTTGTTTCAATTGAGTTTTTCAGAATTTAAAAAGAACATTTTTTGTCCTGCTTTCTGTTTTATCATTCAATAAATAATTTTGATACTTTAAAACTTGATTCGGTTCATTTCGTTTTACTCGGCTATGGAAGACTTCATAACTTGAAAATGAAATTTTAATTTTCTGTTCTTTTCGAATACACTTATAACCTAAACTCAAATAAATTATATTAAGGGAATATAATTTACAAATCAGTGGCGTAGTCAGATTTTTATTACAAAATCGCTTCCACCACAAATCGCTCACATTACCATACTTCCAGGAGTTATAACTGTAGAACGGAGTGAGCTATTGACTTCGGATTTTCGCTGTACAAATTCACCAGTGTTCTACTTTGTATCGGCAGTATTGCTAGATTTTGAATATGTCTATAATCTAAATAAAAATTATAATCAAATACTTTGTTTCCAAAATTGAAGTTGTTGTAACTTCGTTGTTAACGAATATTTTTTCATAAAGTTTCCATGGTTTCCATTTATAACGACTACGAATCCAGTGGTGTAGTCAAATTTCAAAACGAAAATTGCCTAATAAACTTTTGCCGTTTTTGACGAAGAAAAAAAACCATAGAGTGCCTTGGATATGGAACTGGAGTTATGAAAATTTGTGTCAAGATATAGTTTTCGATGCTCAATATTACAAAAAAATTTTTTTGAGAATATATATATATATATATATATATATATATATATATACAGGGTGTCCCTGGACTTCCTCTTTTTTTCTCAGGAATGTATAGATTGGGTCAAAATATCTTCAGTACCTCATATAACTTTTGTTCCTGAAAGGTTTCGTTACCAAGTTACGGGCCCTCAAAGTTACAAAATGAAAAATGTTTTTCTTTGATAACTTTCAAAGTGAATATTCAAAATCATCTGAATTTTGGTGATTGACTAAACAAATAAATTCCTTCGATGAGCTTTCATGCAGGAGTCAGTTGTTCTGCTACAAAGTCAGGAACGGACTACCCCCGATGGTCCACACCCCAAAACTTTGAAATGACAGATAATTTTTCAATAGTTTTCAACAAAATAAGGTTACGTAGACAATTTTCTGAATAAAAGTACTCGTGTGGAAAGTCGATCGGAGCAACGATTCTTAATAAAAATGCAGTTTTACTCGACGACATCAAACCCGATCGTCCATCATTATTTGAAATGAAAAATTTTCACAGTAGAAATACTAATGCTAACGTTAATTCAACAACATTTATAACAGGGATAATACAAAATATGCTAAAATAAAGTCGTAAACAAAAAGTACAGTACCTAGTTGAAAGTTCCATTCACAATGTAGATATTTTTTCAAATGAAATATCAAGTTAGGTAGATTCGTGGTGTTTTTGAACCAACAAGCTACTCCACTATGAAATATCGAATTCAGTCCATATTTTGTATGTACGCGTGGAATAAGCACGTTTCGTGTTGTGTTATCTGAATCTCATGAAACTCAACATTTGGATATTGCTAATTCGTATTCACAGCTCAAATGTTGAGGAGTTTCACTGATAAGTATAATTTCATGGGAGAAAATCTTAAGATAAATTTAGCTGAAAAAACGCACATCGGAAGACATAACTAATGAAAAGCAAACGAGTAAACTACAAAAACGGCTGCACATGAATAGGTGAAAAATATCCGGTGAATAAATTTATGTTCCATTTCTTCCACAGATGTTGACAAAAACACCTTGTAGAAAGAAATAAAATTAGTGTGGATAAAAAATAACAACTGGAATGCGATTTTGTTTTGTTGATTTCGTTATGAACATTGTACCTATCATTTCTATTTTCATTACAAATTAGTCTTTTCGAATGATGGTAGACATCTCAGGTTGCATTATCAAAAATCGTTGCTCCGATCGATTTTCCACACAATTACTTTTATTCAGGAAATTGTCCAGGTAACCATGTTTTGTTAAAACATATTGACAAATCCCAGTCATTTCAAAGTTTTGGGGGTGTGGACCATCGGGGGTAGTCCGTTCCTGACTTTGTAGCAAAACAACTGACTCCTGCATGAAAGTTCATTGAAGGAATTCATTTGTTTAGTCAATCACCAAAATTTTGATGATTTTGAATATTCACTTTGAAAGTTATCAAAGAAAAACCTTTTTCATTTTGTAACTTTGAGGGCCCGTAACTTGGTAACGAAGGCTTCTAGGAACAAAAGTCATATGAAGTACTGGTGATATTTTGACCTCCTCTATACATCCCCGAAAGGAAAAGAAGAAGTCCATGGACACCCTGTATATATATATATATATATATATATATATATATATATATATATATATATATATATACTTGGAAGGGTAGTCTTGACTGACAAGTATGGAGAAAAAACGATTTATAATCCTGAGGATGCAGTCAAAGTACTGGGCTGGTTTAAATAATACTCTTTGTTATTTCGTCGAGCTTTCGGAAATGTTTATCAAGACATCCATAAAAACAGTTGCAGTTGCAATTTGTTTAAATTCAAACTGTTTATATAGATGTCTTGATAAAGGGAATAAACATTTCCGAAAGCTCGACGAAATAATAAAGAGTATTCCTTAAACCAGCCCAGTACTTTGACTGCATCCTCAGGATTATAAATAGTTTTTTCTATATATATATATATATATATATATATATATATATATATATATATATAGAAAAAACGAATATAAAGTCCCTCCTTATAGATAAAGACGAAATTGTGCGTTGGAGAAGAAATTATTTAAGGACGATCAGGAAGTATCGATCTGAAGGATGGACAATTTATTATTTGGACGAAACATGGCTTAACAAAGGACACACTGTGCAGAAAACATGGGTCGACACTTACATAAAAACTTCCCGCCAAGCAGTCATGGACCTGTACCGATCGGAAAAGGGCGTAGGTTAATTATCACCCTTATTGTAAATAAACATGGTTTTGTAGATGGTGGTTTGCTGCAATTCGTCTCGAAATTCACAAAGGATTACCACGAGGAGATGAATGCGGATGTGTTTAAAGACTACTTTTCACAAATGATTGTCGTTATTGTCATGGACAATGCTAGCTACCATTCCAGGCTTAAGGAAGCGTTGCCACATTAAAATGAAAAAAAAATTTGATTGGTTACAGCAGAAAGATCTCCCACATGATAATAGCATAGAAAAAAAAAGAATTATTTTCCATTGCGAGGCAATACAAAGCAAACTACAAACAGTACGTAGTTGACGAAATGGCTGAAGAAAAGAGATGGTTGTATTACGATTACCTTCATACCATTGTGAGCTCAATACTATCGAGCTCATATGGGCTCAAGTGAAAGAGACGTTGCTAGGAACAACACTACTTTTAAATTGGATGATATACGTCAGCTTCTTCTAGCATCGTTCTCCTAAGTGACAAGCGACAATTTGGAAAAATGCTGTATGTAAATCATGTATTAACAGAAGAACAGAAGATGTGGTGGGATCTTGATAATTTGATTGACCAAACTGTTGAATCTCTAGTAATTTCAATAGCACCCAAAGATTCATCTGATTCGGTTACCAATGATGACTGTGAAATCGGCATTCAGGTAAGGAACTACATACATTTATTATCATCACTATTTGCAACTAAAACATTTTAGGTGAGCTGCCGAAGTCGCGCACAGGACGCAGTTATAATAGTTTGACAAGTGTAACTTTGATACATCCAGTAATCGATGAATTGTCAATTATTACTCTAAATTTGAAATTGTTATAAACATGTATTGTTTCTTGGGAAGTTTTATAAATAAATATTAAAACATGGTTTTTCTACGGCTATAACACTAAACTGCCTTTTTCTACGACAACCTCGATAAATGTTCATTTTATAACCGTAACTTCAATCATAAACAAGCACATTTTGTACAGAATTTCATTTTTGCATCAGTTGCTAGGCAAGTTGCTAAGCAACAAATGCGAAATGGAATATTTAGTGTTAGGTCTAGGTTCACTCTAAAATCACGACGACTACGGCTTGTCAAATTATGACGTCCAGCGACAAATTGATGAAATGTCAGCAGATCGTTTCTGTCAAAGTTTTAGTAGGTAACAAGTAATTTCATAGTTGTTTTCTATAAAAACTATTAATTAAAATGGAAACTGATAGTGATATTGACGGTAAATATCTAGTTACATCACACATGCACTCCGAATATGGAGAAAACACTTTTCTTACGTGTTTTTGCCTCCTGAACACGAATCCGGAAGAAAAATGCGGCGGTCTCATACCGTTTCAGAGTTACATCACTTTTTCCGAAATAAATTTCAAGCACCGTTTTCTCGCACAAAACTCACTCAAAATGCCTCCTTCTTTTTACCATCATAAACAATAACCTAAATCACTTTTTTGGCACAATTGACAAAATATCGTCGTTTTATCGAAAAATCCTCCTTCTTACACAGTTGCAAATGAACAATTCTAATTTCTTTGACAGATGACATTTATTAACTTTTTTTAATTTTTCATGTTGGTAATAAATGAATCGGACTGTGTAAGAAGGAGGATCTTTCGATAAAACGACGATATTTGCAAAGTGTGCCGAAAAAAGTGATTTAGTGTATTGTTTATGCTAAAAAAGAAGGAGCATTTGAGAGTTTTCAGAAACGTTGAAATATTATTTCAGAAAAACGATGAACTCTGAAACGTATGGAGCGTTTTTCTTCGATCGTTCAGAGCAAAACAATAAGAAAAGTGTTTTCCCCATATTCGGAGTGCATGTGTGATGTAACTAGATATTTACCATATTGACTAAGATTTGACACCTCTGAACATAATAGAAGCAGCGTAGGTAACAACACTGAATTTATTACCGGAAACGTCGAAGAGTATGTATCAACGCGCTTATAACCTTTTTTTGGAATGGAAGGTAGATCAAAAGACAAAATCGTTTTCCGAGAACGTTTTAATGGCTTATTTTGGCGACTTAGCCAGAAAATTTAAAAGTTCCACTTTGTGGTCACACTTCTCAATGCTGAGAACGACTCTCAGTATCTATAATGATATAGATATTGCCAAATATTTGAAACTGAAAGCATTCCTCAAGCGGCAGTCTAACGGCTACAAACCCAAAAAGTCAAAGATCTTTACAGCAAATGACATCGATAATTTCATTGAACAGGCTCCAGATGGAATATATTTGGCAACAAAAGTAAGTTTTATATTTCCATTTGATGAAAAATATGTTTAAGTAAACTAATTTACATTGTAGGTTGCATTAGTTATGGGAGTAATGGGTGCATGTAGAAGACATGAATTACATCAAATGAAAATTACTCATTTCAATGATCTTGGTTCTGCTGTTTTAGTAACAATACCAGACAGTAAAACCAAAAAAGTACGAAATTTTACTGTAACTGGCAAATTCTACGAAATTTATAAAAAATACGCAAATCTTCGCCCTCAAAATGCTAATGGTCTATGGTTTTTCATTAATTATCGAAAAGGAAAGTGTACCATTCAGAGAATAGGTCTGAATAAGTTTGGAGCTATGGGAAAAGACATTGCCAAGTCTTTAAAATTGCCAAATTACGAATTATATACTGCTTTCGCCGATCCTCCGCAACAATTCTTGTTGATGCTGGAGGTGACATAACCACGTTGAAACGCCACGGTGGCTGGAAATCTACTACAGTCGCTGAGGGATATATTGATGAATCGAAGAAAAGTAAGCTTGACATAGCAAATAAAATTGCAAATGCAATACAGAACATACCATCAGGCATACTAACGAATTTAGAAATGGAAAATCGCGAGAATCCGTCTACTTCAACGTCAACAAATTATCAATTTCGAAAAGAATTAAGTATTCAGCAATCAAGTTCTCCAAATATGATATTCAATAATTGCACATTCAACTTCAATTAGATACATACATACATTTATAGGCTTCTATTTCTGTGTACCTATTAGAAATAGCAATAAAGAAAATATTTACATATTTCTTCAATTTATATTTTAATTCTGATAGAAAGCCCATTAGCGGCGAATTCGGAGTAATGAAATATCATCAGTTTATTTCTTTCAAAGTTTTTGCAGTGTATCATGTATTAAACGTGAACGATATGTTGTCATAGAAAAAGTATAGTATGCAACTCGCAACAAAATGGCAATTTTGCACTCGTATGAATTGCAGCACTTGCCTTCGGCTCGTGCTGCAAATCTCATACTCGTGCAAAATGCGCATCATTTTGTGCTCATTGCATAATATACTATTTTCAAACTGTTTTTGACTAAACAATGAAGTACATTGTATGTTTTCAATTTCATTTCCTTATCTGATAACACAATGAAGTCATTGTGTTATTGTTGGTCATTAAATCACGTCTCCCATGGAAAGCAAGGAAAACTGAAGACATCTGTCAATTCAAATTCATCAAAACTTGTCAAAGTTTAAAGGTATGATGAGCAGTGAAATTGACGAACTAACTCCTCCAGACATAATTGCAGCCGCAAATCAGGCATGTATAAACTTGATTCCGGAAGTATCGAAAGAGAAATATGAAAAAGCCTACAAATCCTTCACATATTGGCAGAAGGAAAAGGTCACCGCGTCAACTTCAGAAAATGTATTACTTGCATACTTTGATGAATTGTCTCAGAAATTTAAATCCTCAACTTTATGGGCGCAATTTTCCATGTTAAGGACCATGATAAATATCAACAGAACTGTAGACATTGGCAACTATTCAAAACTTAGAGCATTCCTAAAGAGAAAATCAAACGGATACAGGCCGAAGAAATCGAAAATTTTCTCCACTGATGAAATCGATAAGTTTATAAAAAACGCTCCTGATGACATACATTTACTTGATAAGGTAAGTTATTATTTTTTTGAGTGAATTGGCTCAGATTGAAAAAAATCACAATTGAAACTTTATTACTTATATCATGTCTGCACGTTATATGACATTAAGCAAAGTAGCTCAGCGGTACAACGCTAGCGCAATTATCACTTTTACTAGAAGTTGAAGGTTCGAGCCCACGCAGTGCATTTTTTTTTTATTCAATAGGTTATTGATTATTTTATTTTCTCAGGTCCATTTAATCATCGGGATTATGGGTGCTTCTAGAAGGGATGAACTTTACAAAATGAAAACAACAGATTGTAGAAATTTGGGTTCCACATCAATTCTTGTACAAATACCAAATACAAAAACCAAAGTTCCAAGAAAATTCACTATAACAGGTGTTTTTTATGATATTTATAAGAAGTACAGGGAGCTCCGTCCTGGACACGTTGGACAAAATTATCTTTTTCTAAATTATCAAAAAGGAAAATGCTCAATACAAAGAGTTGGTATTAATAAAATTGGTTATACGGGAAAACGAATAGCTGAATACTTGAAACTTCCAAATCCTGAACTATACACTGGTCATTGCTTCAGGAGATCATCAGCAACAATCCTAATAGACGCTGGCGAAGATATCACTACTTAAGCGACATGGAGGTTGGAAATCAACCACAGTTGGGAGAGTTATATTGACGAGTCAATGAACAATAAATATGACTTCGCCAATAAAATTGTGAGTTCGATTAATAAATCTGAAAACCTGCCATCTACTTCAATGTCATATAATTTTGAAAATGAAGAAATATCAAATGTGCCATTGCAATGCCCAAATGCTTCACAGATCACATTTAATCATTGTAACAATATAACTGTAAATATTGCGAATAAGTCAATTTAAAAAAATGTGAATCAGAACATTGTGCAGTTATTCAATATGTTTCCAATTGTAAATGAAAATGTTCTATACAATTAAAATTGAAGTTCAAGTATCTGTTGTAAATTCATTTCACTATTTTATGTTAAAACCGTAGAAAAAGTATAGTGTATAACTCACACGGAATGTTCATTTCCCACTCGTATGATTTGCAGCACTCGCCTACGGCTCATGCTGCAAACATCATACTCGTGGGAAATGAGTATCATTCCGTGCTTGTTAAACAATATACTATTACCAAACGCACGTCACTGATCAGTACTTTTACCATCGATGCTTCGCAATAATAATTTCATCCTTTCATTTTTATTAGAGATAAAACAGAGTGGACTAAAAAAGTATACTCGAAAACACATGAAGTCCTATCAAAACGTGTTTGTTACCATGAAATTTATTTGAGCCGACGGTAAACAACTTTTCGCAGATTTGCATTTATAATGAGGGTGTTTAGTTGCCAGTAAATAAAGGACACAGTATACCAGTGGGAGAGAAATAATAAAGAATGAAAAAAATATTTCTGCAGATCGCCAAACAAAACATAAGCGTTATTTAGAGCTAAGAAATTCTATCAATTTCATAAGTGTTCTCAAATCCCAGATCACGAGAAGTTCACATCTCAGTTTGCACAA
>JAFIRS010008921.1:0-13525 GCA_018342105.1 Gonioctena quinquepunctata | reverse complement strand
TATGAATGATATTCATGTCCTGATTGATCCAAACAACTTATGTTTATTATATTTAGCTATACTTATTTTTGTTCAAGTAATATATGAATGTATGAATATATAGGTAAATCAAACACAAGCGTTCGACAACTTATTCAATCTATTTTTTTTTTCTTTATTTAGGAATTATCATTTGTTCATTTCTTTTTTCTCGTCTTCTCCGGAATAGTATTTATAACATATTATTTTGAATTGTTGTATCAGGCATAAAATAACAAAATATATTCAATATACTCCCATGCGCAATCTATGATTTTTATGGGAAAATTTGTTTATTGACGTCATTTTAGGATTTGAAAAATGTATCTTGTGAAGTATGTAAGCATTCAAAAATCAGTGAATGAACATGATTATTATTATAGAAGCAATCCAAAATCAGTCGTTTTTGTCAAAATACAATATTTCACTTTAATATGCCAATCACTCGTATATAGTTAAGGGTATAAAATCTATGATCCAGACCAGTTCTTCATTGTAATCCAATAATTCCATAGACAGAATGCATGGTGGAAAATTATTTTTATTATCTCTAAACAAATTAAACAAATCATCATAGCCCCGAGAGTGATATTCTTTGGAAAATATTTCATTCATTGTTAACCACAAAAATAGCTTCAACATTTTCAGACTTTTACGGAAATCTTTTGAATATTCACCTCTACCACTCAATATGCGTTCGTATGTTTGAGGCATAAACAAGTTGGTGTACATGTTGATTGTGTACTCTTCTTAACCAATTTTGTATCATCAAGTTAAAAGAGGGTTTGTTCATATCCAAAGATCAAATGTCCACAATGTCAAAATATGAAAAATAATTCATGATGAAATATGTTGTTGAAATTACACAACTCAAGCTATGATAGTAGTAGATTATTTGAAAAATATATTTCCCAATATATGCTATCAAACAAGAGGTACAATAGTATAGCATGCTAAATCCTCCGATTTAAATGCACTGGAAATATCTCATATTTTGTTTTTGATACTCTATAACAATGTTTATTTATCACAAGATTGAGGATGTATTGGTCAAGTACGAGAAATAAAAAATAACTAGGACAGAAACATTGTACGTTTTCATTTCATTTCCTGTAAGAGATTCGTTTTTATTACTACTTGAAATCAAACGATGATTTGATTCCTAATACCTTGAGATTCTGCTGTTTTTTTTCTCTCCGTTTTTGAAATATTGTATTTTGTGAAAGTTGCGCAACTTTACGTCCCAATCGGTTTTTTCGACAGACGGATACTATTTTCCAACAAACATCTGAATAAGTCAGCGCCCACTTGGGCGATGCTAATGTGATATAACTCAGATTTACCATTTACCTATTCATGACTTAATTAAACTTAATTATAAGAGAACAAAAAATTCAAGGTTAGAATAAGTCTCGTGTGTATTTTATCTTGATCTACTATGTGATACTGTAGTATTTGTTAGAGGAATGCAAATTAGAATATAAACTGGTATTCGGAAAATAATTGTCAGCCTGAACATACAGTAGAGGTAGATCAATGTGTATGAAGTTATTCGTAGTCGTAATTGTCCATGAGATTCAAACTCTAAGATAATGTTAATTTTTACTAGTGTTAAATAAGTGGAACACCCAAAGGATTTCATTTGCTAGACAACAGATAAAATTCCGTGTATTCTGTATATTATGTAACATATGTCTCATTTATGAACTTTTCGACGGGTATTCGACTTGCTTTTCGACTGACTGGAAAGAGAATGGGCAAAAGAAGTTGAAATTTTATATATATTGACTCCTCCGCTTCCTGAGCTGAGGTTATGATTAGGTAAATATTTACCTGAACATTTTCCTTGAAACTTTATGGACCTTGATGCTGATGAACTTCAGATTAAATGTTACCTAATAAGTAACCAGAACCCCCTTGGGAATTCCAGACTATATTTAGAGATAATATTGAGTAATTTTCAACTATGCGTATTGCCCATAGAGTATATGGATTTTGAAAGAGAATTGTTGGTCTTAACCATAGTTCTTATAACCAGAATTTTCCTATAACCATAGATGGGTTTGTTATTGAGAAGTCATCTCGAATAAAGAAGTGAGAAATCACCAATGCATTCAGAATGAATGTCTCCAAAAATTACAAAAATATCCTAATGCGAATAAAAAAAAAAAAGGCGGCCTAGAGACTAGAAAACGTTGGATCTGAGATTTAGTACTGCCAAATAATCGACCTCTTAACTGTCATCGCTAAAAAGTTACCAATACAATCCCATTAAAAAATGGCCCCACCTGGTATATACATCTTCATAAAATATAATTTGGCTGGATAATTAATCCGTTCTCTCCTTTTGATATACTCACTTATGGACCAAACTACCATACGATGCTAGTAGTGAATAAGTAATTCCTTTCACTTTGCGCTTGGCGAGTTCACCAATACAACCATAAACAAATATGTATTATGTATTATCACACTCCTTGTAGTCTAATTCTCCCAAAAATTGCATATCCCTGAAACGATACACTTTTTTCCAACATTTATGTCCCCCAATCTTGGAATCTCCCGAAAATAACCTCGTTACAATGTATTTTTTTTTTGATAATTCAGAAATTATGTTTATTTGGAGATGATTCTTTTGTGAAGAGAACAATTTTTTAGGAATCCAGTGGACAGCCAGCATTTCCTTCTTTAAACTAACATTTTTTTTAGGTCTATTCGAACGACTGCTGCAGGTGCAATTCATCCTAAACTCATTTGTGTCGAGTTATATTCCGCTTATAGTAACGAAACCAATTGTTTTGACCGTGTTGAACAAATGGGTTGCGTCGGGCGGTGAGCAGGGGAGATGTTCCATCCGCCTGCTATCCTGCTACATACCCGGTTTCCATAGCGTATAGATAAATCATAGTCGGCCGGATGCAAAAGCTCGTGTTGTTGCGGCGGAGAGAGTACACGTATTTGCTCTCCTGCAAATCATTTGTTGATAGTTCAGCACAAGTCACGATATTCACGGTTTTTACTAACGTTCGCTTGACATCAATCTCAGGTGGCTGAGATCGAAATCGGAAACGTGCTGCTGAACATGTGCATGCGGACATATTTCATTTGAAGGTGTCAGTTGAATCTCATTTCTTTCCTAAGTTTCCATTGTTCAAAAACGATTGTTTGCGATACTTTTTCCTCAGGAGGTCGACAAATCCTGGAACATGTTTTATTTTGCCCAGCGCTTTAGTCGAAACTGAAATTGAAGCGATAATGTATAACCTGAAATAGGCGAATGAACGTATATTGAATTGAATTGCCCAAATATTTCAATTTCAATTATTGGTTCAGACAAATCAACATTATTTAGAGTCAGTAACAAGTACATTTGTTTTTCTACTATATCTTCTAATAAATGAGAGCATACCCAGCACGATTAGAAAATTAATTGAACGATCAAACGAACTTAACCTAGGTGAAGTTCGATCGTAAGCACGAAGCACACAGACCAAAAGTAGGTAGTCCGCCCCTGCGCGGCTCGCTACGCACAGTTCAAAGCCTAGTAAGAAACAACTTACCTTCTTTTGCCCTCTATATATCTCCCCGTGACACGCCGTTCAACTCATTAAGTTCCCAAATGAATAATCAATTATGGGTTATTCGTAAGGAGGCGGGGTAGGAGGATCAATTTTTGGACTTTGTCTTACTTACAAATACGATCGAAATAACTTCACTTAAATTAGTTCGTTTGATTGTATTTCAGTACATAGTCCTCAATATAAAATGAATAACCAGGTAGTTATTCAAAAATACTTCAAAATTGCGACCGTTCAACGTTTTTCGACTCGAATTTTCTAAACGTGTGTGATCAGAATCTTGTGGGAAATTTTCAAATAACTTCTGATTGGCTCTAGTAGTAGTAGTAGTATTTTATTAATCACCAAATTACATGAATGTATAAAAGCATACAATAGAAAAAAATGGGCGATTTATATAGGTAGAACGAAAGGTTTGTCAAACCGAGTCTTAGTACTGAATTTTTATCCGCGGAAACATAGGTATTGATGATTCACTGAAGTTTTTGGAAAACTTGTCTGTGAAACATCAATATCGAAATTCTTTCCTCTGAAGATGGTCAAGATATAATGTATTTTGAAATACTCGGGCAAACATTATGCTTATATTTCTAAATAGTATTAACAATATCAATAGTAGTGAATAATATTCTTAATATACTACAAAAAAAAGGCACATTAAATATAAAATCTGAAAGTATAAAATCTCCAAACGTGTAGATAATGCAAAAATGTAAAACATAAAAATTTGAATGTGTGAACATATAAAAATATTAAATGTTACAATATAAAATACAAAATACAAACTCGTGTTAAATTAAAAGTATTCAATGTGCTAGGTGGAGATGTAAAAATAATGTGAAAATTGAGAGATTAATTCAGTAAAATTTGTTCATAGTAATGTTACATTTCCATTTTTGAGCCATTTGATCACTGAAATCTTGAGTAACTTAAACACATATTCCGTTTTTATATGATCTGGAACAAGATTGAATAATTTGGGTCCAATATATGTAATTGATCTTTGTCCAATAGCTTTGTTCATTTGTGGTATATCTAGGCTACTCGCTTTTAGTCGGATTTCATCTCCATGTTGATGATTTTTGAACTCATTTCTGTTGTGAAATATAAATATTAATAATTGTTTAAAGTAAAGATATCTCAAACTCATCAGTTCACAATATTGGAATATTTGTGCCGATGGGAAACGAAAATTTAAATTATAGATAATTTTGAGAAATCGTTTCTGTAGTACCATAAGCGGTTGTACAGTTGAACTATAGACCCCACCCCATCCTAGATTTCTATACATTAAGAGAGACTGAACTAACGAAAAATATGTACTGCGCAAATCATTGATACTCAGTATATTTTTAAGTGTTCGATAAACATATAAAAGGGCTCTGAGTCTTTTACAAAGATAGTCTATATGTATTTTCCATTTTAGATTTTGGTCAATGTGTATTCCGAGATATTCAACTGAACTGGATTTTTTCAGAGTTATGTTCTTATTTCTGCTGGTTAAATGAATATTGATATTTTGTGCATTGGGAAAATCATGACTGTTACTACAAAATGAAATGTAAGATATTTTATCAATATATATTGTCAGGAAACTGTCATCAAGCCAATTAATTAACTATAGTGTCAATATCGTTTCTTGTGTGATATATTACATCTTCCCAGGTTGTTCCATCAATTATTAGCACTGTATCATCAGCATATGAGACCAATTTTCCAGGAATATCAATGGATAACATATCATTCAGATATAATATAAACAGGATTGGCCCTAAAACAGTACCCTGGGAAACTCCGTATTTAATTTCTAATGGGTCGCTCAGTACGCCGTATATTTTGACCATTTGTACTCTTTCGTTGAGGTAGTTTCTGATTAGATCATTTGCCAGACCTCTGATACCAAGATTATTTAATTTCGACAGAAATTTTTCATGACTAATGGTATCGAAGGCCTTGGCCAAATCGATGAATACTCCCAGGCATGGTCGTTTTTTATCTAAGTGTTCATATATTTGTGTGACTAAGTTAACTATGGCATCAGAAGTTGATCTTCCATTTTGGAAACCAAATTGGAAATCTGAGATTATATGATGTCTCTCTGTGAAAGCCATTAGACGTTTTTTGAGGATTTTTTCGAATATTTTTGCCCGATTGGGTATTGTGCTTATTGGATGGTGATTGTTTACTTTGTTTTGTTCGTTATTTAGTGATAGCCTTCAGATACTGCTTTCAAATGAGAATCCCAAGGATTCGCAATAAACACTGGTTGTTATAAAACTATCTGCTCCATTGATAATGAAATTGTAATCAGTTTTCACGTGTTGAAAGTCTATTTGAACAATTTCTCTAGGATCTGCCTATAATCAAAATACCAAATAATTGACACACAATATGTTCAGAGACCGCAAAAATACGATTCCTTCAACGAACTTTCTCAAACTACAGAGCATAGTACGAAAGCAGGAGAAATGAATTCAAATAGTTGTCTATCAATTGAAAATCTCACGAACCTCGAGAAATCTTCCTAAGATAAATATGACATGAGCGTCAATCGAAAATATTTTTACCCTTTTGGAGTGAAGTTAAAACGAGAATCAAACGAACTAGTTTGTCAACTAAATAAAATATTGACAAACAACTATTTTCCATCGTTCAGTATACCTTATTACTTCGAATAAAAGTAATCGATTGCTATTTAAAAGAGTGCTATCTGATTCCTCTTATCCATTTGGTGTACCTCAAGTTTCGAATCCTCAATTGTCGGTTGGATTTTGGTCTGATTGAAGGGAATCAAGACAACTTTGAGATTCCAGTGCTGAATAAATAAGGTTTAGAAAAACATATAGGTACCTGTGCGGCATTTGCCTGCTGGTTCAAAGGCTTTCAAGTATTAAGTTATTCCACGCCATCGAAGTGTTTTATCAGAGTTTTTTGCTACAGAGATTTTTATAATTCTTTAATGAGTTGAAAATTATAGAATGTAAACATTAATGACAGTCACTTACCTATTCTGGTATAACATGTAACGCCGGCTCTACACCTTCGCCATTATGGACGAATACAGGAGAGGGAATAATCGCTTGTAATTGCCCATGATTGGTGATATTAGATCAATGATATTCAATGATCGTGGCAGTCATGGCCCATTCTGTGATCGTCCATCATGGCCGATGGTGTAGAGGACCCTGCTAGTGAGGACCGGCCTCGAACAACACGAGGCTGAGAAACCAGAACTATCTCGAGTCGAAGCAGTCGCAGTAAAAGTGAAAGTCAGACGCATAGGAATGCTAAGAATCATCTCAACGTATATCCCGCCAGGGGAAATATACAAAGAGAAGACCTAGCAGAACTATTTCCAGATCATCACCCAACTGTAGCCATCGGAGACTTCAACACGAAGTCACAGACATGGCACTGCAGAAACAACAATCCACGAGGCCGAAGTCTGGAGGACTTACTGGCCGACTACAACGACATCGAAGTCGAAGTATAGCCCCCTCATAGGGCCCGCAAACCCAACCCCAAAAGACGACCGACTGGAACCGATTCCAAAGAATCATACACGACTCCATAGGACACATCCCACAAATACACACAAAGACAGACCTCGAAAGAGCAACAATACAGTTGCAACAAACGATCCAGGAAGCCATAGAACGCAGCACCAAGACCACCCAAGCAACCAGGTTCAACTTCCAACTAGCACTAACCCCAGAGGTTAGGGAGCTAGTTAGGGCGCCGCTTGAAAAGAGATACCAGAGAACACTGGCCCCCGAAGATAAGAGAAGAATGAACCAGGCAGAGGCAACTGCGGCTGGAACTCAAAGCTCACCAAACACAGCAATGGACAAACAGGATGACAGAAATGAGCACAGAAGACAACTCTGTATGGAGAATGCAGAAAGTACTTCGACAAGGCAGAAGGAAACCGTGCCCGCCACTCCACGGAGAGGGGGGCCTGGTCTACACTGACAACGAAAAGGCAGAAGCATTTGCGGACGCCTTCGAACGCCAGTGTAGAGACAACCAGGTCAATCAAACCGACGAGGTGGAAGACATGGTAACCCGAGCCAGTCAGACTGTCAGGAGAATGAGACGGATCAATGATGCCGAGCACGTCCTTGAACCAACTTCGCCAGGAGAAATCAAGGACATCATCCGAAACCTTGCTACCCGCAAGGCACCCGGACCAGACCAAATTTCGAATAGAGCCTTAAGGCTCTACCGAGAAAAGGAATTGCTGCCTTGACCAACATCGTCAATGCAGTGCTCAGGCTCAGACACTTTCCACGACCATGGAAAGAAGCCACGGTCATCATGATCCCCAAACCCAACAAGAACCATGTGATACCGCAAAACCACCGACCCATCAGCCTCACACCATCGATGAGCAAGGTGGCAGAACGAGTCATCCAGAGACGATTGGAACCACTCACGGAAGAACTCAACGTCCTACCAGACGAGCAGTTCGGCTTTCGACAAGGACACTCTACGGAAATGCAGGTCCTGAGGATAGTGGACTTTGCCGTAACAGGCTTCAACCTGGGCAGGGGACACCACACAGGAGCCTTATTCCTAGACGTATCCAAGGCCTTCGATAGGGTCTGGCACGATGGCTTAATCACCAAAATGACAGACCTCGGATACCCCACTCCCATAGTGAAGCTGATAGACTCCTTTCTGCGAGGACGGCGGTGCCAATGTAAAGTTGGCAGGCCAATGTAAAGTTGGCACGCCTCTCAGCAGTGAGGACCCTAGAAGCAGGAGTACCGCAAGGCGCAGTCTTATCTCCACACCTGTTCTCCATCTACACGGCGGACATCCCAAAGCCTGCTGACAACTTCAACAAGCTAGCGCTGTACGCGGACGATACAGCCTAGTGGCCAGATCGGTGAACGCAACGCAAGTAACCCGATACCTGCAAGAACAAGCAGACAAGCTTGAGGACTGGTTCAACCTATGGAAGATCGAGATCAACGCGGAAAAGAGCCAAGCAATACTTTTCACCAGAAGGCGAACAACACCGTCAGGACATGTCATCATGAATGACCAACGAATCCCATGGGCAAACGAGGCCAAATACCTTGGAGTCACCTTGGACAAAGATTGACATTCAGGCAACACGTAGACCGGAGGCTCGGACTAGCGAAAGCAGCCCGAAAGAACCTCTACCCCCTCATAGGACGCAGTAGCAACATGGACCTCCAGCTAAAACTGCTCCTCATCAGGACCATCCTCCTTCCCATCATCCTGTATGCATCCGCCGCATGGGGTCAATGCGCACAAACATACAGGACCAAGATCCAGCTATTCTTAAACGTGAGCCTAATAATGGCAGTGAACGCTCCCAGATACGTCCCGAATAGATTTATCTACAGGGACCTGAATGTCAATCCGAACTTCATTGACGACCATCTTCGGAACCACGCCACCGCGACGTTCCTGAAGACGTACACCCACACGAACCCGGTGATTCAAGTCATCCACGCGAACCTAAACCTGGACTATCCCAGGTTTAGAGAAAGGGAAAAGTATTTGCGACCAGTCTACCAAAGCGACCGTCCACCACCGAGAGTAGCACTCCGGCGCGTCAGGTGAGTAACAACTCAACACAAAACACGTAAGATCAGCACACCCACATCACACCATACACTTACACACCCATCAGGTACATCACCACCAAGCACACACAGCACAAGCCAGGTAAACATACAAAAATCAGATAATAAGGGGTTTAAAGCACTCAGAGGCTGACTTCATACCACAGGAGGTACGATTTCAATTTCGCAAACGTGCCATTTGCGAGTTGAGGACCGCTCCAAGGAGGAGCGGGGGAGGATGGAAGTGGATAGTAAAACTCGTTCACATATAACATGAAGGGGATTTACTATCCATGGGCGCTCAACCTTAAGGGGGGCATGGTGTGTAGAGGACCCTTGACACTTCCCTAAGCTGGCGGATACCGCACAAAAACAAATAAGTTGTACTGCGTGACACATGCTGATACATGTAAGAGACTGAGAGGTAAGTTTTTTATGGACTTCAAAGTGTATGCAGGGACAGATTATCTGGTTATCAGTGATATATCGATAAATATGTGCTGAAATGTAATTAAAAATATTCAGATAATCGTGACAGTATGTTGTACTCCCTGACCACAAGTTCTATCACTGAACACCTGGGGTGTAACTTGAATCGAAAAACGCTGGCAGTCGATAAACCGTTCCAACTTTGTAAATATCTGTATTTCATTGGTTGCCCTTTGTTCTTGCCTGACAAGTAAGCACTGAAGGTGGCAACTTATAGGGTGAAAGCGCTCTGCGATTAAAAAAAGTATAAATTGCACGAAATACTAAATTATAATATCTGTCAACTCGTTTTGGTTCACCAATTTGTTACCCAAAAATTTACTGTCTTCTGCCATCCAGAGCTCCACAGTTACACAGTATGTGTTACCCTGTTTCTGGTTCCTTTTCGCATAGTCTGTATGTCAGGTCGACATCAAACAGTCCCATTTTATTAGGGTGAGAGATCATGGTCGTGGTCAAAACATCGGATGTGATGATAAACCTTCTCAAAAGTTTTTTTTTTCTCAATAAACGAAACAAATTCCCAAATAAATGAATCTATTCAAATATACAAACAAATATATTAACTTATTTTTTGTAAAAATGCGTTTCCGATGCCTTCAACTAATCTGATGATATGCGATGGAGTGTAAAATCACCTTCCGTTTACGAGTGTAGGGACAGACAGCAAAGCTGGCATAGTCAGAAGAGTGGTATAGTTAGAAAAGTGGCATAGTCATTTGGCGGCACTCAATTACAGAACCTACACACCCCTGCAAGATCTCTTTCATTCACTGCACCATATGTGATAAATCATATCACGGTATTTATGCGGAACAGTTGCATACTGAACGGTACCAATCCACAAAATTAATTTGAAAAACTATAAAATCCACAAGGAAATAAATCAACGATTATTCATTTCTTTGTTGGCTAGACAACGCAACTGCAATATCGTTTCAATGCATAAAATAATATTAATAATAATAAACCCTTTTATTGGTAGAACAGATAATTATGTATTGTAAGTTACCTCAGCTTGCTCTAACAATTCGCAGAGGCCACACGGAAGAGAAGTATACCATTTCATTTTCTGTATGTTTGTCTAAATCAAATTTGCCATCTTCAGGTGATATATATATACAGTGCTAGTCAAAAGTCCCTCCCCCCCTCGTATCTTTTGAACGGGTATACTTATAATAATGAAATTTGGAGGGTGGAAATAAACGGATGTAGGCTGGTCATAACAGGTGACGCAATAGTCATAAATGACGTCACAAGGCCACTGTGACCAATAATTTTAAATGGGACCCTATGGCAAGTGACAGCTCGTTTGAAAGGTATTGAAAATACCTATTCAGTCATACCAATTTTGTTTGGGTTTCGGCTGATTTTGATTGATAAATTGAAGAAATACGAAAATTATAGTTTCGCATTTAATTAATAAAGATTTTAAAGTCGCTTGGTTAATTGTAAAGGTTGACGTTTTTGAATTCTCTACTTGTCAAAAGTGTTTATACCTTGAAAATTTACCTAAGCTATTGTTTAACGAGACGTTTAAGTGTTTACATAGGCAAAATGGTACGTACTGTAGCCGACAAAGTAGCAGCTATCTTAATAATTGGTGAATGTAGAAACAATTTCCATGCAGCGGAACGACTGTTTAATGAGAGGTACCCGATCGCCCTATATCGCCGTTTAGGGCTTCTTCGGAAGTTTGAAGCACAGGTAGTGTTCAAGATGCCAAACGATCTGGTCGACCAACAATTAGTGATGACAAAAAATTGACATAATTGGAGAAATGGTAGTAAACCCTACTTCTTCCACAGCCCAAGTTGCGTCTATCTGTGAAATCAGTCAAAGGACAGTACATAGGGTGTTGGCTAAAAACAAATTTCATCCATACAAATTAAAAATGGTGCACCAACTTTCAGATGATGACCCCGACCGAAGACTAGAATTCTGTGAAACTATGTCCAATAAAATGAACCAACAACCAGGCTACATACAGACAATTTGTTTTAGTGACGAAAGTACTTTCTTTCTCAATGGAAATGTTAACACTCAAAATGTGAGGTATTGGAGTGACACAAATCCTCACATCTTTCGTGAAAAACATACTCAATTTCCAGAAAAAGTAAATGTTTGGGCAGGTATTTTGGGAAACCACATAGTTGGGCCTCTTTTTCTCAATGCTAACTTAACCGGTGAATTGTATCTGGAGATGTTACAAAATGATATTGAGGCGTTAATTCTTGAAATTCTAGAAGATAATCCAGATGAATTCGACAACTTGGAAATAACGTTTCAACAAGATGGTGCTCCTGCACACTATTACGGTGCAGTAAGACGTTACCTAGATGAAGAATATCGTGGTAGATGGATTGGACGACGAGGTTCGATCGAATGGCCAGCTCGGTCACCGGACCTTACACCATTAGATTTTTTCTATGGGGTACTTGAAATCTAAGGTTTACGCTACAGCACCTGAGTATTGCCATTCTGAAACAACGAATTGTTGAAGAATGTAGGGCAATTTCCGCTGACACACTGGGACGAGTACGACAAGAGTTCAGCAATAGGATGCATTACTGCCAGGAAGTAGATGGAGCACATTTTGAACACTTATTATAAGAACTGGTTCTTAAATCTTTATTAATTAAATGCGAAACTATAATTTTCGTATTTCTTCAATTTATCAATCAAAATCAGCCGAAACCCAAACAAAATTGGTATGACTGAATAGGTATTTTCAATACCTTTCAAACGAGCTGTCACTTGCCATAGGGTCCTATTTAAAATTATTGGTCACAGTGGCCTTGTGACGTCATTTATGACTATTGCGTCACCTGTTATGACCAGTTGAGAAGCCTACATCCGTTTATTTCCACCCTCCAAATTTCATTATTATAAGTATACCCGTTCAAAAGATACGAGGGGGGGAGGGGACTTTTGACTAGCACTGTATATATATATATATATATATATATATATATATATATATATATATATATATACAGGGTGTAATCTTCCCTCTTGCTCATCCGTGAACCGTGAATGGCGAGTGTATAATGCCATTTTATAGCGAATTACAGTGGTTAAAATAGGAACAAAATATTTGAAAACATGTTAAAATTTTGGGGAGCGCCTCTCGCCTAACCTCAGCTTCCTTGATCAGAGCTGTAAGTGAACGCAATTGCCGGATGCAATAAACATTCGAATAATGTGGAATAATGACATGATTGTGTGGTAGAAGAATCTAAAAATGTTCATTTCTGGATGTTTGCGATAGATACTCAATCTGGTAGATAGAGTCAGAACTAGTAGATGTCAACGGAGCTTTGGCACTTATCAAATCGCACTTTTCAAATCACAATTATCAAAAATTCAGTTTTAGAATCACAAGAGCCAGATTTGTTTATTTTTTTCAAATTATTTACGGCCATCATTATGAACTAGTCTTCTTCTTCAATAATTTGTCATTCATATCACGTGAACAGTGTTGCCAGTTAGTTTTTCGAATATTCTCGTGTGCGCCTGTTGTTGTGCATTACAAATCTACGAACAAATTTGACAACTGTTTTCTGATTGGCTGATTGTCTTGTACTTCTTTTAACAACCAAACACCGAACAGATCTGTGCTTATTTTGAAGAGTAAAATACAAGAGAAATCACTCGTCGTATTAATTAATGGATAACTAGTTAATTTCAAATATGGTAGGATCCTGGAGTCGCCAATCAGGAGTCAGGAAATCATATGTCATCAAGTGTATAAATGAGGAAACGCTTCGGGTGTTTCCGTACTAACATAATATAACTTGTGTTTTATAGAGGGGCAATTTTTTCAAATTAGATCGCGAT
>JAFIRS010008920.1:0-13526 GCA_018342105.1 Gonioctena quinquepunctata | reverse complement strand
AATGAACCCTTTAATTTGCTTGTTTTCAATTCCAGGGAAATGTATGTGTCATACTATTTTCTGTATTCTAACGATGTTTAGTAGGTTATTTATTAATTTATTTGTAATTCATTTAGTTGTTACATTGAGTGACTATTTGGAAGGCAGTTAAATTCAGTGCTCATTGACTCATCGATCATTCTGTTGGTGCTATTTAGATATTGTGTAATCCTAACCTCACTTTTTGTTCCGTAAACGTTCTACAGACAAACAAACAGACATACAGACATGAAAGCGACTTAATATTGCATTGTCAACTAGTTCTGAGCTATGTCTGAAAATTTAAAACTCATCAGGAAGTTAGTTTAAAATCGATTGCAAGATTTGTACCGAACAGACACGAAAGCGAGGTGATATAAATGTGTATGACAATATATACCTCAAATGATCCTGTGTTGTCAAGGACGTAGTGGCTTTTCTTCATCCACCAAATGGACAGGACACAGAAATACTGAATTTTCCCTAGATATGCTGAATTTTATTTCATATGCGGAATTTGCCTCCTGAAAATTTCAAGAATAATTAATTTTCACATTGTGTCAAGTGAAATATAAAACACAAATGTACCTAGTAAAGTTTCGATGGGAATGATTGAAAAGTTGTTCTTCATTCATACCTTCAACAAATATAAATCAATATTAAATGAAAAATTATTCATGAATCACTTATTTGAATACTAGTTTTTGACATTTCATATCAATTTTAAATATTATGAGTTTGAATATTATTTGTGTGGGGTAAATTATATTATGCTGAGTATAATATATCAGGCCACCCTGTCATGAAAAAGGTGTATATGAGCTAGAAATAAGAATCCAATGAGAACATGGTTATCCCAAATAAAATATATGAAACTGGAATTCGATTTTTTCTACATTTTTCATGGAATTATTATTTTCTACGTTCATGCAAAAACCAAAACTTTATTGAACTATATATGGTGAAAAAACTGGTTCTTTATTGCATTAGTGCAATAAAAGTTTATTGCACTCATCTGTCATTCTACTACAGCGTTTTGTGATCATGACAAACATAAACGTTCAAATCGACGCTATTTTTAGTTCATTTTCTGTGATACTGTATTACATTTTAAACAATTGCATATTTCATATTATTTTCAATCATATTTATTGCATATTGGATTATGGAATTACTAGAAAATACAATTGATCAAAAATGAGTTAAATTGTTCCTAACATAGGTATTCGTTCCTAACTTTCTCAATGCAAATCGATAGTGCTAATTAATTAATAAATAAATTTGCTATTTAATTACGCTTTTTATTTTCCCACACTTAGTGCCACCTAAATAAAACATTTTTTTATTTTTGCATGAACGTAGAAAAAATATTGTATGCAACTCATGCAAAAAGCGTTTATTGCACTCGACGTGTTGTCCAACTCATGGGACAACTTCACGTCGAGTGCAATAAACACTTACTTTTTGCACTTGTTGCATAAATGACTATTTGATATCTATAGTCACAAAATAAAGAACATCAAATGTAGTGCAAGATATTTTGAATTTCAGAGTGTAACATTAAATGGGAATATTTTTGAAAAACAAGTTTATATTCGAAAGGTCAAGGTCAATTAATATCTTACCTCTTCTGAAGAAGAAATTTCATCCATTGGTCATATTACAAAAGTACCTAGTGACAATATTTTCCTTGTTTTGGTAAGATTTTTCTGAAAGCAGGTTTCCTTCATCTTAGTGAAATTGAACCAAACTGATATTCCTTTCATTCTGATTTTCAATTGACCCAATGTTTTTATTCCTGCTGTTTGCTGATGTGGATAACAAAATCTCCGAACCTGAAATGAATACATGGGTTTTAAAAATGTAATCAATACAAATAACTAGGTGTGCTAGCCAACTATAAGTAATTTATTTCCATGAGATGAATAATTTTTCTCAAAAATGAATAAATAACCTACTCAAAATGTTTATATATATGTTCTCTACTCGCTTTTCATTTTTCTCTTAATCAACTAACCTGAAACTCCTCTGAATTGTTTGGATTTATGGTAAATAGGGTTTTCGTAAACTTAGTTTGGGGATAGCTTCAGGTCTCAATAATGTGATTTAATTCTTTACCACAATATATATCATCCTGCCTAAATAAGTGCACACAATTTTTGTCACTCAATTGATCTTTGATTTCTTCCTCTCATCGTGCCTCGGAAGAGTGAGCCTGAAAAAATAAAATTGAAGTATTTCAGAAATAAAATATCATTTAAATTGTATTGTTCTATCATTGTCTAAAGCATAGACAAGAGTTCTATACTGATATAAAGAGACAATGGTATTATATACTATATTTTACTTACATAAAATGTCATTTCAGTTTCACAAGATGGAACCAAGCACTTCATTTTGAATAAATGAATAACTCGAAATGAAAACGGAATTCTCGATTTTCTAACGCCACAATTGAATAAGCCAAACGCCAAGAGCAAACAAGAATCAAATTCTAGGCCGACAGTGTCTTTTTATGCCATTTTCGTCGTAATCAAAAATAAATATAACATAAAATCTTGGGAAAATACTGATTTGTTGTAACGGCGGCGACACCGAGGAGCGAAAAGCCGAAGCTTCGATTCGAAAGGTGGATGTAGTAATAAAGTAAAGAAAACTAAACTGTTTGTCGCTGGTCGCTGTCCGCCCAAATGATTGAAGACAATGGCTGAATTGCGGAATCTAGTTCTTCCACATCTTTGACGATTTCGGAGCGGACTGAACATTGTCCGAATAAATTTCTTAGGAGAGTTGCTCTTTGGTGTTGACATCTACTCAACAATCATTCGAATCAGGTCGCCATCTAAGAAATCAAGCAGGCCATATTGTCGCACGTTTGATCCCACACATTTTCAGATATGAGTGCATACACCAGGGTTTCTAGACATCTTAGGCGACACAGTGTCGGCAGAGGGAATTCAAACGAACAAATCGAATATACAGGCTATTCGAGATTGGCCGAAACCTATTCGAAATTAGCCGAAACCAAGAGATAGGCACGAAGTGAGGAGCTTCCTGTGCCTATGTACCTATTACTGGCGTTTTTTGGAAGGATTTGCAGACATTGAGTTGACAGGAGATCGAGTCAACTTCCATTGGTCTTTCGATTGTGATTAAACTTTCCGCAAGTTGAAGGCAGCGCTTTGCTCTAGTCCAATCTTGGCATACTCATAGCAAAAAGGCCTGTTCATACTGGACACAGATGCCAGTAATACCGGATTTGGAACTGTATTATCCCTGGTAAGCACTTTCAGAAAGTAATTGAACGTAGCGGGCACTAATCACTTCTCAAAAGGGTGACACTGTTAGGCACTTGAGTTACTTTTTGATAAAGAATTGCTGAATAATTATGAAAACGCAATGATTTGCCCCGTATGATATATTATTTATGAGTGTGGAGTGTGAAATTGAATAAACTGGTGTGGTGTAATAAATACGACTCGCACGCTAGTGCACTACCAAATGAACACTTTATTCATATAATATCGAATATTTTGAAGATGTCTCCTCGACTTATTTTGACAAATCATGATTTCCGACCCCAAAAACTCCTTCATACCAATGTTCATTGAAATCGGATAATAAATAAAAAATCTCGTCCGCCATATTAGATCCTCCATCTTGAATGTAAAATAATAATCTGCGACCCTGAATAGATTCGGACCATCAATGATAGAACACAGTCAGCCATATTTTAACAAAATAATGATCTCCGATACCAAAAACTCCCACATAGCAATTATAATTAGAATCGGACCCTAAACACATTAACACAACACATTAATCAAAAACTTCTAAAAATATTTTGAAAAAAAATTCCATAATCGTAAAAAATCGTATGGACCGTCGGGGTACAGTTTCCTGGTTCCCGAAAGTGTCCCAGTACGCGCCTGCAGAGAGTTCAGCACATAGAGCTCCACTAAAATAATATTTAAACATAACTCTGACATTGCTGTCACTTTGAAGACTGGTCTGGTCCTAGTGACAGAGAGTCACTAGGTACAGACTTGGATACAATCGGTGGAAACATCCGACCGATTTTTTGTTGCTCTTGGGTCGGCCGACTTGGCGCAGACGAAACAACATCGGGCGGCATTTTATCAAAGGAATCGCTTGTTTTCGATTTTAAATGGAGAACATCGGCAGGTCTGTACCAGTTTTAGGACTGGTTACATTGTTTTGGCTATTTAAGGGGATCGAGGATATTTTACTCGAGGTTAGTTTACAGTGAGTTGTACCTAATTATTTCAAAATCAACAAAATACGTTGCAAAATGTGGATAATTGAAAATACGTTGAATCTCCTAGAAAGTTTAGGACAAGTTTTTGCCCTATGGAATGTATCTTGTGAAGAGTAGAGGATTCGTAACAGGGAAATGGACGAAATAGCACGTTTATCTAAAGAATTTTCTACGACTACTGATGAAATGATGTTTTTGCCACCATCGTCGTTTTTTGTTTCTTTATTTTTGGAACGTAGTTCCTTATCGCGCGTTGCGAACGGGGGCTAGACGGAATAAATCAAGACCAAAAGTTGTAACGAGACTTTCGCTATGGTTGTGCGCCGTGCGGCGTGCGCGTGTTTCTCTGTCTGTCTCTCTGTCTCTCTCTCTCTCCTCTCTCTCATAGAAAGCAAGCCAGTTATTTTCGTTTCGTCTTTCTATTTCACATTGAACAGTGTGGTGTCGCGACGATTATTTTTGTTGAATGTATACAGGTTTTATGTACATAATAAATAATAAAAAATAATAACAATGATGAATCCTGACAGTGTTTCTGCACAAGTTCCGGATATTGCTGATGGAGTTAGGTAAGTAGAGATTTTATACAGACAATAATAAATGCTTATGTATTTTTAGCAAGTACGCATTATAACCTCTCTTTACTATTGTGCTAACCAAGTCATACGCGTTATAATCTCTCCATTATTGTGTGCTTAGCAAGTGTACGCGTCATTATTTTAATAAATTCAAAAGCAAATTATATTTTGATATTACAATATCAATACGTATGTATTTAGCAAGCCGTGCGTGTTCTGACCTATACGCTGTTGTGTTTACAAGTCGAGAGATATATATATATATATATATATATATATATATATATATATATATAATATATAATATATATATATATATATATATATAAACTTTTTGTTTACGTCCCTTTGACGTGTACGAAAGAATAGACAGACAGAGTGCATATATATATATATATAAAATATTATAACTTGAAAAAAATAAAATTTTATTACAATTCCTTCACTAATTAATCGAAAGGAACTTCGTTCCATCCGGGTGTCCCTTGACACCTCTCAAGTTTTTTTTATAAGTAAATATGCAGCACAAACAGCAGCAGCTACCAGAATGTCATTTTTCATTTGACTGAACAACTTCAGATGTGGACAGGATACTATTGTGTTTATCGAATCGGCCGATTCTCCAAGTCTGTACTTAATTCAAAAAGTTGAAAAATCCAACTCCCTGATTTTAAAATTAATCAATACACATTCACCGTTGAGAACCGTGCGCATTACCAAAGCAAAAGCACCGTGGTTAACAGAAAACCTGAGACTATTCATGAAAATTCGCGATAAGGCTCTGACTAGGTATAGGAAAAGCGGTCTGGCTCACCATTGGAATTATTACAAACAACTGAGAAATCTCACCAATCACACCATACATAAAACTTGAAAAAAAAGCGTTTCTGGAATTCCGTCTTAATAATAGCAGAAATCTTTGGAAACAACTCTCTGATTTAGACTCTCACAGTAAAAGCTCGAAAAACGTTATTCCTGATCATCTTAGAGATGCCAGTAAAATCAATGGGTTTTTTTGTAATAACTGCTCCAACAATGAATTGCCAGATGATGAGCTCTTGTATTTCTCTTCCACTAATAAATTGAACTTTGACTGAAGTTTCCACTTCCAGTTTACAGATGTAAATAAGATTTATAGAGCTATGCTCTCCATAAAATCGAATGCCGTCGGTTACGATGGTATTACTATCAAAATGATTTTACATTCTATTCCACACATCCTACCCTATATAAAACACATATAGAAAATAATGTATTTCCCTCAATATGGAAACAATCCCGCACTATCCCACTTGCGAAAATCAATGATCCCCAAAATCTGAGTGACCTGCGCCCCAACAGCATCTTATGTGCCATTTCGAAAATTTTCGAGAAAGTATTAACAAACAAATTCGTAAATTTCTTGATGATAACAAACTTTTGCCGGCTTCTCAATCAGGATTTAGACCCGGCCATAGCTGCACGACCGCGCTCTTGCAGGTAGTTGATGATTTCCACAAATCGATTGACAGAAATGAAATGTCAATTTTAGTATTGCTCGACTACTCCAAGGCATTCGACAGAATATGCCACCAGCTACTGATTTACCTGTTGAAATTCCTCGGTATTTCACACCCTTCTACTGAATTATTGAAGAATTATCTAGCGCATAGAACGCAGTGTATCTGTATGGATAGAGAGTCTTCAGATTTTCGAGGAACTTCTGCCGGAGTACCGCAAGGGTCAATTCTTGGACCTATATTATTTGTGATATATACGTCCCGGTTCCCTAAGTGCTTACTTCACACCAATATCCATAGCTATGCTGACGACACTCATATTTACAAACAATTCCCGGAAGCTTCCCTGAAAGGCGTGTGTCAACTTATTAATCAAGATCTAAACTCACTTTTCGTTACCTCTAAAAAATACTGCCTCACTATTAACCTTTCCAAAACGGTTATAATGCTTTTCGGTCGAACTGCAACGAGAAGAAGATGCGTGAATGACGTTGACATCCATCTTGATAATACAAAACTCTCCCTCACAGATTATTCCAAAAACCTGGGTCTTATAATTGACCAATCCCTCAGATTTTCTTCCCATGTTTCTCTGATTCTGAAACGGGAATATTGTTAAAAAAAAATACTCAATCTATGTGATGCTCTTGTACTATCCCATGCCAATTATGCAGATATCGTATATGACTTTGCTTATTACAGTCAGACAAAAGAAGGTTACAGACTTTGCAGAACTCGTGTTCAAGAGTCATAACTGGGACCAGGAGACGACTACCTGTCTCCCTCCATATGAGCAACTTGAATTGGTTGAGTATGGAGTCCCGTCATATATTTCATTCATGCATTCTCTTTCATGAGATCATCACAACAAAAATACCTAGCTACCTCCATAATAAATTGAGTTTTAGAACAGACATCCACAACTTGAATCTGAGATTCTAAACGCATTTATCTACCCCAACCCATAATACCTCTCTAAATCATGGCTCATGTGCATATAACATTACCCGGCTATACAATCGACTCCCTCACCCGCTGAAATCACTCTCGCTTCCGAACTTCAGAAAAAACTATCATCACTCGGATGCAAATTGTGAACTGAGTTTCTCACAACTAGGCTATACGTTATTTCTTTTCATTTAATAGTATAGACATAAACATATATAGGCTATAGTTATACCTATATGGAAGAGAGTTTCTCTTAAGGACCGATTATGCTGCCCTGAAGTGGCTACTGGAGATGAAAAACCCAGAAGGACATATAGCTAGATGGAAAGAAAAGCTTAACCAGTACCATTTCGAAATCGAACATCGCTGCATAGTAATGCGGATGACTTACCTAGAAGAGCGTGTCCAGAAGCCTGTACGAGTCAGCGGATTGAATGCCATGAAGGAGTCGCCGATATTAGACGCACGAGACTGTTCACTGAGGACGAATAGACCATCGCACACATGAGACAGGACCAGGAAACCGATCCATTTATTGGGGACTTTCTACATTGGAAAGAGGACGGAACTGGCAGACCCTCCTGGAGAGATATTTCGGGAAGAGATCCCATCTTCCAAGCAACGTGAGCACAATGGAATTCCCTAGTTTTGTATAATTGTGTTGTGTTTTCAAAGTAGAATAAATGGACCTTGACACCAACGCAGTATTTCAATAAAAACGAACCCCAGTTTGGTAACATTATATAATGAATAGTACAAATAATTTCTTGAAATAAGAAAAACGAGCAGTTAGATAATTTTTTTGAAGAATGTTCACGTTTTCGCCGCTGTTACTCGTTTCATATCAAACTTAACCAACAAAAAAGTGATCACAGCGATATTCAAAAATTTGAGTAAGTCAGTCTTTCTCAAATTTATATCAGACATTTTTGTCGTAGGATCAACCGTTGATGAATTATTTTGAAAAATAGGTTTTTTTTTACTTTCAATCCAAGATGGCTGACCCCCCCTAACTAAATAGCATAGGTATATCAAAATCATTTTTACCCCACCTTTGTTGTAGAACAAAACTCCCTACAAACTGGACTATAACACAATATTATAAAATGTTAGTAGATATAGAAAGGTTGCCATTAAAATGTTCTGTAGCATCAATGAAAAAACAAAAACATAATTTATTTCAGCATGTCTTGCACCATTTACCAATGGACTCCAACTTTCTTAGACATCACCATTTCTACCAAAAATAATCAAAGACACTACAATATATCTGAAGAGGAGGCTTTCTATCTCACGATCATCCAACACATTGCTGTGATCCTCACATGTTCTTTTTCCGCAAAGCTATCATTGAAACGAAAAGAACGCTGATTTGATAGCTCTTCCACAAACTTTAAATTGTAAACATTGTATTCCAACAATGCCCTCTACAAATATCTATACTTTCCATGCTTCCAGGTTCTTTTCGGGAGCAGCAGGTGGAATAGCTCTTGCTGCTAGACCCATGTACATCGGAGAAGTATCAATCCCTGAAGTACGTGGAACTTGGAGAAATCTTTTTTCATCTGCAATATATTTTGGACCATTCACTGTAACAGTACTTGGTAGCTATTTCCATGTGAACGAGACTGCTTATATTTGTATTCCTTTCCCAATCCTCTTCTGCATTTTATTTGCTTTCAGGCCAGAATCACCCTACTACCCGCGATCAAAGGAAAAACTGATGATACCAGAAGTACTTTAAGATTTTCCAAACAGACACGGAGTAGATTTGATTTCTCTTCAGAAAGATGTGAAAAGGTAAATGTCGGAATCTGGGAAATGGAAAGATCTACTTGAAATAGGGAGTAATAAAAAGGCATTTAAGGCAGCAATATTATTGAAGAATCCATTGATTTCAGTTTTGTAAGATCAATGAAAAGTTCTGTACATCCTGATATTCAATTTCAAAACATAATTGTTCTCCTGTAAAGGTTTTGGATTCATTTTGTATTGTTGCAAAAAAAAAAGGTAAATACATTGACACTTTTTTTATTCTGGGAAATTGAAAAAACAGATGAAAATTATGGGTTTGTAGTGCAGCACATGCTGTAGTCGAACTTATAGGCACTTGATTGTTAGTTCCAGCCCAATAAGTATATCTGAATATATAAACAAATAAAAAAGCAAAATGAATGATGAATGGATAACTACGTAGGAGCTCGTAAAATGTTATGCGCTACATTTATCACAAGTGGCATTCGGAATTGGCATGAATTTCAATACAGCATAGAAACGTTTCTTCAGAATTATAAGCGATAATAGTAGCATTCGAAATATTGCCTTGGATATTCGGAACATAACATGTACCATCTCATTGCATTCCTTTTCATCCCAGGTATACCTTCATTTCATGTACTCATCATCTGAAACGTATGAAATATTTTGGTTTTACAATACCACCACCATTTATTTATTTACTACTTGATTGTCACAGAATATTATCAATAAAAAAAAAGTTAGTTTCAGTGAAACAGAAACCAGTAGATATTTTGTTTCTAAAAACAGTATTTTGTGTCAATACCCAATCCACATCCTGATCAAAATAAATGGGAGATCATTTCAGTGGCATACCAATCCTAGATTAATCCAGTACATATATAATTATCATTCATTTCTCTGTGATTTTTACTATTTTTGATTATTAAGCTAAAACAATTATCACTGGGATGTTTAGCGATGTTTTGACAAAATAAGCAGAGCCGGCTTATCCATATAGGCGAACAAGGTAGCCGTCTATGGCAGCTTCAAAATCCATGTTTACTTCTCTTTTTTTAACACAGCTATGAGTGCTATCTAGGGGAGATTTTTTTCTGGTTGAGTTAAGTTAAATGGAATCTCTGGATATTTGATTTTCATAAAACAGAAATTAAACTGTTATGAGAACTTGAAAAAGGATTTAACACTTAAGAATAAACAGACAAAACAGCGGGAATCAAGGGTTGAACATAATTATAAGGGGAGACAGGGGTCGCCAAAATATTTCTCGCCTATAGGGTGGCCAAATACCTAAAGCCGGACCTGAATGTAGGCACACCAATGTTTTCTTTGAGATGGAATATGTAAGATTGCTCCACTACGTGTTGTGAGAATCAAATATCTTTGAGGGACTTCTAAAAAAAAAACTATGTTATGCTAGGCGAAAACATCCACACGTGGACATTTTGTGCCCTTTGCCAATATATCTGCAGAAAAACAAACCAATATGGTGGGGTTGCCATATATTGTGAAAATAAATGTAATCCAATAAATTTAGATCTAAGTGACTATAATGTTGAACTACACTCGGAATTTAGTGAAATCTTAATCAAATCATTGAATACCCTAGTTATAAGTGCATAGGTCTTGTACTGGGAACAACAATGTATTCCTAACAAATCTTGATGCTTTATTATATCACGTCACGAAACAACATAGGAAAATTATGTTACTCGGAGACTTCAATATAGATTTTGTTACAAAGTCGACATCACTTTACCAAATGGAATGCTCATTAGACTCTGCCTAAAAATATCTATCATAGATCACACAAGAGTCACGGCAAAATCATCAATATGCATTAATATCATAATCTCAAACTTTAGCGATATTTCAATAAACACAAAAGTGTATTCGATGCCTGTCTATCTGACCACAAAGGACAATTTGCAATCATAAATGAAACTCTAAGAAATTTTAACGAAGAAAAACTTACTTTATGTGTTACCGTGTTACCAAAAAAGTCCTCAGAGATTTCAGGAATTCATTGCTTCAGGTACACTGGAACATGTGTTACTATGAAGGAGTTGGGGTAAATACGTTTTATGGGAATCCCTCATCGAAATAATTCAGAATTAAATCAAAAAATCATTTCCACTGAAAAAATTTTCCCTAGAAAAAAATAATTTCAAACTGGACTGGTTTAATGACTCACTAAAACAAATGATAAATAGTCTTGAAGCTGCGAAAATCATAGCTGATGTATCGCATAATTCCCAGAATCTTGAACCATACAAGAGAATTTAATTCAATTTGCAAAAACAGAAAACAAATGAAGAATACTTTCCCACAATACTTCGAAAGCTTGTTGGACTTCTATAAACAGGGAGATAAATTCGTCAGGAGTTAACATTCCTAAAATAGAAATAGGTGGAAATGAACTGAATGATTTCTTCTGCAGGTTTGGTGAAGGAACTATCAAAAACTTACCTTTTATGCCCACAAACAAATTAAATATAGTTGAAAAAATGCCATCGCCATGTGGATAATTTTTCTTCGAACTTGTATGTTCACAGGAGGTATATGCACCAACTCGCGTGATTTTTATGACTCAAATAGTCAAATGCTAAAACATGTAGCTGATATAGGCAATACCACTAAGTTCATTAATAAATGAAGCTTTTTCAACAGAGAAATTCCCTTATATCCTGAAAATCTCAAGAGTAATACCGCTATTTAAAAAAGACTCAAGAGCCTCACCTGACAACTATCGACCAATAAGCATAGTATCTATAATCGGAAAAATAATAGAAAAAATTATGAGAAATCGTCTTTATGCTTATTTCCAGAAGCGTTTTTATTTCAGTGAAACCCAGTATGGTTTTCGCAGCAATACATATACCACCCAGACAGCTTACCATCAGTGGCAGATATAGTCAAAGGGCTTGATCAAGGTAAACATACTACTTTGACATAATGTGACCTGAGAAAGGCCTTCGACTGTGTATCACATTCCATCCTCATCGAGAAATTAAGTCACTATGGAATAAGAGGCACTGCTCCCAGTCTGATAGAGATAGATACCAGTATGTTGAAGTGAAAAATGAGAAATCGGAATTAAAAGCAATTGACCATGGTTTTCTGTTCTTGGTCATTGCTCTTCATAATGTATATCAACGACTTGCGTAATTTCATGGTACCAACAAAATGTAACTTGTTTGCAGATGGCACGCTTCTCGGCCTTCTGGCTACGATCAAAGTGACACACTCCTGTGCAGACTCTGTGATCCTCCCCAATTTTCTAAACCAATATAACGGAGCATCACGTGCTGCCCCCCAGGCAACACAAAGAGGTCCTAAAGATATCTCGGAGAATTCTTTTAGGAAATTCTGAAGCCTTTTGTAACTTCTCTGAGAGGTTGTTGAGAGCTCTATTTCTCCGTCAAATGTCCACCACCGGGATATTCTCAGTGAGCTCTTACGATATCCCACGTGGAAATTCTCGAACAATATACTCTGGCAAGATATCTGCGAAATCTTGAGGTGAGTACTTTGAGAAATTCTCATTTACATTCCATGTCGAGGTCTCTGTGAGCTCGCTGTGTGATCATCGCAGGCAGTGCCTCTGGCGAGTTCTGTGGGGCATTCACGTCAATTGCTTTTGTTGAGATCTATGTGAGGTCGTTATTGTGCTTCTGGCGTGGTCTTCAAGAGTTCACATTGAGAGTTGTATAAGATATTCCTATATACATCCCACACAGTGCTTCTGGTGTGGTCTTCAAGAGTTCGCATTGCGAGTTGTATAGGATATCCTTATATATTGAAAAAAAAAATATCTCAATTAAAAATTGGAAAACCATTTTTTTCAGAATTCGAAAAAACCTTCGATGAAGAATTGAAGTTACTTTTTGTAATATCTAACAGAAAACAACTACTTCCCAGCCACTATGGCATGCTGGACAGTGACATTATCTGATATAAAGAATTTATATCACAATAAATATTGTGAAATATCCCCAAATTTTCACCTGAAAAATTCCTATAGTGAATATTTGCATTTTCATTCTGATAATTGAATCAAAATATTTCTCAGTGAAGATTGGATAAACAGTTTTTCAAGCAAATATCTGAATCAAAATTTAAATCAGATTTCTTCAGGTTAAAAGTTAGGGATTTCGCACAATAGTTAGTAGGAGATTTAAGCCGGTTCTGGCTCTCCCCCCACCACTATGACGTCACGTGTGACCTTGAATGGTTGCAGGTGTGCAATGTGTGTGTGTTTGACCTTGGGATTTGACTTTGAGATTTGTCATTGAGTTTTGAATGGGGTTTGTCACTTTGAGATTCGACTTCTTTTCCTTGATTTGACCTTGAGATTCATAACATTAAGTTTTGACTTTGATTTTTTTTTGGGATTGTTTGGCAACCTTAAGTTTGATGATTTGTTTTTTGTGGTTAGAACATGTT
>JAFIRS010008919.1:0-13538 GCA_018342105.1 Gonioctena quinquepunctata | reverse complement strand
CCCACGTCTTCGTACGTTAGAATAAAAAAATCTGCAGCTTAGTTTTCATTTAAAAAAAATATATATACAACTTTTTTATACAAAATCTTCCATTCTTTCGAATGGCGGTATCAGTTTTTTTTTAATTATATATTTTTTAAGATTTTCAATAAACAATGTAATTTTGAAAATTATTTGTTAAATAATAATTCAAGCACACACTTTATGGTTGGTAACTTTTTATATGTTGTTCCTTACATTATCACTAATGCCCAGAGAAAAGTTCCCACAGTCCCCTTACTTTCTGAAGCTAAAATCTAATATTACTCCACTACTAGTAAAATGACTCGTATTGAATTAAATAAATTAATTTGATTCTTCTCTGGAATTGAACTACCTTTGCCCATTGTAATAATTTTTTTCAACTTGTGATTGTAATGTATCCAGTAACTAGCAAGTCAAATAATTTTATTATTACTTTTATATTTATTTTTTATATTATATATATATATTTTGTATACAAATTTTCCCATGAGATGACAATCTTCTGACTAAAAGTATTGGAAAATTCTAAATATAGTGGATATTTTCTTCCAAAGAGCCATGGGACCCTCTATGACGGTTCGGAATTCACTAGCCAAAATCAAGATATCTTGTAGAATGAAAAGTCCACGCTTACTTGTGAAATTCATGTTTTCATTAAAAATTGATAATTATCCTAATCATAGTCATTAGCCTTATCGATCTTGGGAGTGGGCCTTGTTCTTCCGAACAACTGCTTGGTTTAGATCGCCCTCCTCCGATTATATCATGCGGGGTGTTACTGAAAAATAATAGAGAAGCATTTAGATCATTGTTTTCTTTCCTCACCTTTGTTAGTAGGGCTCACCTTCTCCGGAGAAGTCATTCTAAGATAGCTGGAAGCAGCCTAGACTGTCGCACACCAGGATTCATCGATTTCTCAACTTCATCAACAGATTTTATGATATCTACAATGAACTCTCTGATTTTGTTCATATCAGAAGGTTGTTAGAGGGGTATTAGTCCGGCAGAGATGGGCAGTGAATGGCTCGGTAATAGTTTGTATCCGAAAGTTTAATGGAACATTGTCATCGGGGACATTTTCCAATCCCCTCAATTTTTAAGTTAATTCATCATCTAGAGTCCACTCTCCTACCTTTCCTCATTCCTTCGTGGAAGTTTCCATGATCCCAAAAAGGTCATTTGGGAAAAAATCACTTTGAAAAAATCGCCATGTAGACTTCAAGTAAAATCTGAATTTTGACAGACAGATGTAAACACTGTAGTCGACAATGGTAGTAAGTTTCGAGGATTTCATCTCATTTCCGCGCCAACTGTTCTGAGTGGGATTTTGTTCGTAGAACTATAATCCTTGTAAACGATCAATTCACAATTTTTTGCATGAAGTAATGTTGACAGAAAAATAAAATATCATAGGTTTGAAGTTTGACATTTTGTGTGACAAACAACAAACATTTCTTAACCGCGCCATCTACTAATGAAGTTCTTAGCAGAATTTAACGTTTTTCATTTGTTGTCCCCCAAAAATTCTAAACAAAATCGAATCAGTGAATACAACAGGGTTTTTAGACATCTTAGTAATCACCCAAACTACTTACTTAAACGTCAAATTCATTTCCTAAGCATTCTTCTGAAAAATGCAGAATAATGGTAATAACTTCAACACGCATCGATTATCGAATAATCGACTTGAAATTTTCAAGTCCAAATATCTAGAAAACGGTTGCTTATAGTGACTTGTAACAAGGGTAGCGCTTTTATACGAAGATATGATAAAAAAATTTATTTTTTCATTGAAAAATATGCTAGAAGTACGCTCAAAAAAATTATGAATCTTCAAAAAAGAGAAAGACGTGTAGGTGGCGCCCCCTTCGAGTTAGAGCAATTACAACATCAGGTTAGAATTTGACACATTTCAAAAACCTCTTACTACCAATTTTCGTGAAATTAAGATCAGTATTTCGAAAGTTATTTGAAAAAAACGAAAATAAAAATAAAACCTTAACACCCTGTATCTTGGAAACGAAGCGTTTCCGGACATATATTTATCGCTGTCCTTAAACTGCCGTTAAACGGTAGCCTACTAAAATGCCGTTATTAGATATGACGTCATTGAAGTGACGCGTCGAACGGCCTTTTATTGGATTTGCTCAAACTGCCGTCAAACGGATGACCAAGTGATTGGGCTTGAACTAGGATTACCAATTTTGTTTCAGTTGTTCAATACGGGCTTAGGAGATAAATCTAGTTTAACAATGGTTTCAGTTAATCTCATGAATTCGGGGGTTTAAGGAGATAATTTTCCGATTCTTACCTATTTGATTGTTTGACATTTCTGAAAATTATTATTGTGTTGTATATTTTTGTTTCATACCCGACTGCAAAGATGTTCCTGACCTTAGGTTTTTTTGAAGTTTTTGATATTATTGCCCCAAGAAGAAAGAGACCCGTATTTCGGGTGACTTTAACCCAGCTGGGTGACTCTACCTCATTTTGATAAATGGACATTAATAATTATAAAATTTAAATATTGCCTTTTCAAGCCAGTTTTTCATCAGATTTATTTTTTGTGATTCTTTCTACTGTATATTGGTATATATTCAATACCGCAACACTATTCCATTCAGGAGTCATTTGCAACCAAATTCAACTTGCATAAAATTTGTTTGCAACTAGCAATATGTTTTTTACTCATTTATAATGATTAAAAATGAAAAAAAAGCACAAATTTCTTTTGCTTATTTTATCCGTCGGGTTACTTTGGCCTATGTACATGCTATAAAGAGAAAATCACGCGAAATATAAGCCATGGGTCAAATCCAGCCCTCAATATGCGGGTACCTTTGCACACCATGTTGTTTTCATATATCCACATACAGAGTCTCAATCATAATTTGACATAGCTGATTTGAAAGAGTGGTCAAAGATCAATATTTTGGTATATAATAATACCAATTCATTTTTACAAATTCATCGTAGACATTCTTTGAATTCAAGTAAGCCAAAGTCACCTGAAATTACGGTACCTAGAAACTATTTCGAAGAATGGAAAGAAAAATAATTTCTGAATAGATTTCGCGTGCCGAAAGGAATCGTCCGCAACTTACAAAAATACTAATAATCGTCCCTCAAATGACTACAAAGGCAAAATCGTAACAAAAAATGAACTTCCAATTAAAATCAAATCATGATTTTTCATACCAAAAACGTTTGTCATAAAAAACTTGAATGAAATCATCACAAATGCAAAATGAAAAAACTACATGATCTGTTCTCAGAATCTCATGAAAATGTATGCATTGTTGGTTGATGAGTTATGTTTCAAAGATGATGTTTGTTTATATATCTCAATCATATAGGTTTCCCGTAGATGCTAATCCTCCCTCTGTAGTTCCAAGAAAAGTTGGTGTTTTGCTTTCATGTGTACCAATTTCAACTTGTGTTCTTCGAATGATCGTTTTTGTAAATCTACAAGATCTGCTTTGGACAGAGCCCAAGTAGAAATTTTGTCTTTTATTCTTTTTTTTTCTGGGGCCTCCGCAATGGTATTGTATTCATTACTTATAGCCCACGCCTTCAATTTTTGCGAATTAGTAATTGTGTCTGTTTTATATGTTCTACAAAATCTTGGTATTTTTTTACCAGTGAAATGAGAATTTTTTCCTCACCTTCATTGAAATTATGGTCATTTTTTTCTTAAGAGATGCCTTACAATTTATAGAATACATTTGGCTTCTTTCGATAAATTTTTCTGTACTTTACTTTTGACAAAACTATAAATTCTCAGGTTAAGTTTGATTCAATGTTGATGTTTCTGAACGGCCCGAATGATGGTACAAGCAAAAAAATGTGTTGCCAACATATTGAAAAAAATTCATTGAGGAATCCAGGATCAGTTTTCAATTGAAAAATGCATAAGGTTCTTATCCATGGTTAATTAATAAGCCTTGAGCTGTCGGATGAAGCAATAATTGATTAACGGCATTTCTAGTATGCTACCGTTTGACGGCAGTTTAAGCAAATCCGCTAAAAAGCCGTCCGACGCGTCACTTCAATGACGTGATATCTAATAACGGCATTTCAGTAGTCTGCCGTTTAACGGCAGTTTGAGTACAGCGTATATTTATTTGGACAATTCATATTAGAATATTATGAGGAATCACCTCCTGAAGTTTGTCAAAGTACTTCTGACTCACCCTCTATAACGTGGCGACCGGAAATCTTGGTGTGCCATTTATGTTCTATAAGAGGACGTCTTTAAAGTTCTCAATCAGTTTTCAGATAAATTCCATGGAAAGTGAGTCTCCAAAACAACATATTTTCTTCCCTACTCATTTTTAGTAAATCATTCTGATGATTTCAACATATGTGGTGAATTCTGAAGGAGTGTATAGAATTCACTCTGTAAAACAGAATGAGTAACTATCATCGAAAATATTGAAAACGTACAGATGTATCTAAGCAGCCAAATTCAAATCCTAGAACTTCCGTTGTAAATATTCATCATTTCTTGATATTGCGAAGTCTCCGACCTTACATTTTTCAGTGTTTCCACCCCATTATTCAAATTACCCGGCATTAAAACATACCCAACTGTAATTTGCAGAGACATTAAATTCATGTTATGTACTTTTAACATCCTTTTCCACGCTCTACACCAGAAGATGTGCTACGGTTGATGTATATATATAAATGAGTATAAACTAATTTGCAAAAGGGACCCTTCACAATTGAATTCATTGTGTGTATTATATCTTTTCACATTAAAAAATTGTATTTCTATTCAAAGATTTGACATGAAGAATAACATAATTACTCTTCGGTAGTTTCTATTGTCTATAATTCATATTTTTTTAATATAATTTTGAAGTCCTTCATCACTCTCTTCCATCCAATGAGTTCTTGCTTTCATGTTATCAGAAATGAAATTGTGGTGGATATTTTTCAAGTTAACAAAAATGTTATGAATGTTGAATCAATAATTCTGTAAGATCTCTCCATGAGTTCGAAGGAACTATGTGGGTGCTGAGTAAGAATCCTATTTTTAACCGACGAAACCAAAAAGGAGGAGGTTCTCTATTCGACCTGTATATTTTATGTTTTTCCATCATATTTTTTTATGTATGATCACGCATAACTTTTTACTGAGGCGTCCGATTCCGATAATTCTTTTCTCAGTGGATAGGGTGTACTTCGACTTTGGTCCCGTTTGAATCCAAAAGATGAAATCCACCCCCAAGGGTAGCGAAATGAGGGATATTGATCACTCACCCTCTGAATTCTGGTCCGTTAACCGATTCTATCAGGCATAACTTTGTACTGGGTTCATCGATTTGGATGATTATTTTTTTAATGGATAGGGTATACCTAATATCTGGATTTCAAAAGGAATTAGCCACCCTTACGGGTAGAAAAATAGGGAATAATTGATTTTTCACTAGTGAACATTAGCACACACATACGTAGTTGACAATGACAGATCGCTACTGACATTATTCGTGTTCCGTCAAAATCAGTATATTTTATGACAGGATGGAATGATATACAAAGTAATGAAATAAACTAACCAGAACAACGGAAATAATTTATATTACAACAAATAGTAAAAGTAGATAATCATATTATTTAACTGGCAATAGTTGAAGTAAGGTGGGTAAGTAAGTATTTTGGAAGTAATCAAAAAACAAGAAGGTAGTAATTGGTAGATTTTAGCCACAAAAAATTTAAAAATAAAGACTTTTTAACAAAAAATTTAACCGACAAAATACGGAACTAAAAAGTAAAAAATAAAAACTTTTTAACCGACGAAAAAATCAACTGAAAAGCAAAAAATAAAATAAACCTTCTTAGTCTAAATGATAATTGAGCTCCTAAACTAATGTAAGTAACTGATTTTGAGTCGGCGCCAAACAAACTAGCAATTGAATTAGGTGAAGCGTAAAATGATGGCAGCGAGATGCACGGCTGCGTTTTGATGACTTCTTTCATAGATAATGATCTTCGATAATTGTTTGTTTGGCGCCGACTCAAAATCAACTACTTACATTAGTGTAGGAGCTCAATTATCATTTAGACTAAGAAGATTCATTTTATTTTTTGCTTTTCAGTTGATTTTTTCGTCGGTTTAATTTTTTGTTGAAAAGATTTTATATATATTCTGGTGTGCTTTATCGAGAGGAACTTGCTCATTCTTTCATTTTTTATATTATACAACCCGTCTCATTTTGGAACTTTTCCCAAAATAAAGTTTGTATAGTTGATTTACAATTAATATTTCATGAGAGGGTCATTTTACAAACTGACTATGAAAGAAATCCGTTTTTTCGATCGGAATCACAAATCGGAGTGTTCCGAAAGACTCATTTCAGTATTCATAATCAGTTTCGAGTCATCGGTGTATTAGTTTTGCATAACTCAGTTGAACTAATACTTCATTCATAATGGAATAGAATTCAAAGTCATATCCACGTGTATAATTATTGAGGTTAAATAAAGCGAATTAAAACATGTATCGGATTGGGGTAAACCCATCATATGACGGGAAATAATAAGAATCTACAATTCAAATCATGTAATGGGGTAACATCAAGAATTCAAAATGTCGTATGAGTACTTACCGAGTGAGGAGATGTATATTAAACTGCATTATATGAAGGCTTGTTGATTAAAGTTTTTGTGGCCGTATTATGGCGGATATTTCCATTCTAATATAAGTGGAGTCTGATTGAAATCAAATAAAGCTTTCCAATCCATCTTATGTGTTTTGGGTGACGAAAGGAAACGAAATGCAATGTGCTAGATTGAATCATAAATCATAACCAAGTGAAGGTTCATCAAATTAGTGGCATTTCACCTCGAAACACATAAGATGAATTGAAAGCGTTATTTATTTCAATCTAGACTATTAATTAAATGGGAGTATCCGTCATGATACCCAAGAAAATAATACTGTGTTTTATTGTAGATTCTGATTATTCCGCGATTAATGATGGCTTTACCAAAATCCGAAAAAAAATGCGAAAACGATAAATAGACAACATTCTGTTTACCTCGGTTTATTTAAAAAGCCTTCTAGTAGTTCGATTGATTTGAAATTTGGTAGGTGTTCATAATTCCGGTGACAATGCATTATGGAATTTGTAAGAAAAAAAAAACAAAAATGTAGCTCCAAGACGGCGGACGAGATTTGTAATTATGGTCCGATTCGATTGGTATGTGGGGGTTTTCGGCATCGAAGATAATGAATTTTTGTCAAAATTCATAAATTCAAGATGGCGGCACCAAGATGGAGGACGAGTTTTGTGATTATGGTCCGATTCAATTCAAAATTGGTATGCGGTGGTTTTCGCGGTCTTATATTTTGAATTTTTTGTCAGAATTTATGAATTCAAGATGGCGGCCCCAAGATGGAGAACAAGTTTTCTGATTATGGTCATATTTGATTCAAAATTGGTATGTGGAGGTTTTCAGGTTCGGAGATTATGAATTTTTTGTCAAAATTTATAAATTCAAAATGGCGATTTCAGGATAGCGAAAGAGTTTCGTGATTATGGTCAGATTGCATTCAAAATTGGTGTGTGGGAGCTTTTGGGATCAGAGATCATGATTTCTTCTGGCTCAAAACTTACGGAAATGAACCTTGTAATAAAGATGCTCTATTAAAAATTAACAGATTGAGCCAAACTTACTAAAATGCAAAAAATAAAATAACCAATAAAAGAACTTTCCAAAGACATGCTTTCATTCAAGCCGTCTACTAAAACGTATGAAATGAGTTCAAGTCATCGCTGACAATTATTCAATTTGAAAACAGTATTTCATATGATAGCCGGCCAAGTAGCTACTCCTATTTCAACGCCATTCGAAATGGGTTGTTATTGAGTTCCTGGAGTGTTTCTTTTGTCACCAGGAGCCGTTTCGCAAGTGATTTCCAAATTCACCTCGTTACTGGTACCCATTGTTGATCAAAGCATGGCTGCGTTGATGTTTAAGTCAGTCTCGCTTCAGCCTGGGATCTTCAGATCTGCCCTGTACTGATGAGGGCCAACAGCCCGAAACCGGTTCATAGGTGTCAGACGAGACTGATTTAAACTAAACACAATCATGTCTTCTAGAAAAAAACATTTGCAATTTAGTATGCATTTATATGAATTATTGCATAGATGTCGGGCAGATATCATTCGAAATTCTGCGTGGTATTAGACAGGAAAGTTGTTTCTTTCTGCTCTTCATCCACCAACCTTTAGTTTAATTGATATCAAACTGTCATGGACAATACTTTGGATAGTTTTACTCTTTGTCGATTTAATTAATTTTTGTTGAATTATTTTGTTTCAAAAAGCTTATCGCGCTAATTGTAATGAAATTATTACTTCGACAAGTTGTTACTTACCAACCAATCATTGTCCAATGAAATCAATTCGTACCTACTTTTATGTATATTTCTTGAAAATTAAATACATTGACAAGTTCTCACTTACCAACGAATCACTACCCAATCAAATTAATTGGTACCTACTCTATGAACACTTCGCGCGACAAGCTTTTTGAAACCAAATAATTCAACAAAAAATAATTATATGATTATCAGAGATGACTTAAACTCAATTCAATACGTTTTAGTACACGGCTTGAATGAAGGCTTTTTTCAGAAAGTTTTTTTATCAGTTATTCAGTATTCCTCTTCAATATATGAAAGAAATTTAATTAATGTACTGAGGATTCATTTGAGAAAGAAAATCATCAGAATGTCAGTAAATTTTGAAATCTGAAATCTGACATGTTATTATATATGACGATCAGAATCAGATCATGATGAAGAAAAACCATTAACATTTTTGGATCAGAGCTGCAAACATCGGGATTGGATATTATACTCAATTCCATTGGTAGAACCAACGTTGAGCCAGTTTCGCATTAGTGTTGCATTGATGATTGACACTGTACTGAAATTCCAATGACAGTGGCATTGACAATCCGCCATTCGAATGAGTCATATTTTCCACTGAGATCAGAACTGTTTACACCATTTTCGGAGTAAAACACAAAATTATCAAATAGTTCTGCGAATGGAATTCAAAATATTCACTAAGTGCGCACAAGTTTTTTACAAGCTTGTATTTATCTTGCAATGTTTTCATGTAATACTACTGCAAAAAATGCATTGCTATGGCATAAGAGTAACATGTCTGGTTCAGATCATACCTGGAGAATAGAACACAGATGGTGGAAGTTCAAACTCCAATCCCTCAGAATATACTTGGGGGACCTTGAATCTTTTTGGGACTAATTCTTTCCTACTATCCGGAAACACCATACAATCAATAGGGATTCATATTATGTGCAGAAATACCACATTATCTGGATAAAAAACACTGAAACCCTAAACAAATATTTTTTCAGCTCCAAAAGAAAGGATTGGCTAATTAAACTTCCTCTGTTTCAAGTGGCCCCAAAAAATTTTAAATTTTTAAATTTAGTAGTAAATTTTTAATAGAGGGTGGGCCAAAAAAACAAAAGATAGATTTTTTGGTTTTACATTGATTATTTTGACATTCCTAGAAAAAATAAAAATTTCAATTTTAAATCATTCATTTTTTTTTCCCAATCAAAACATTATTTAGTGGGGGAAAAATCCACAGAAAATTCCCCCGGGAAACTTTGATTTTTTGTTTGACAACCATTTTTTTTAATTTACGTCTTCTCAATTCGTATGAAAAGTGGGGGAAGAATGGAAAGGTTGTTCATTATATTTTTGGAGGTATGTTTTGACTGTGAAGAAAGAAAATTTTATAAAAATACCAACGGAGTCTTTTAAAAAAATAAATCCCCCGATTTTTTTCCCAAATTTTGCCTTTGGAAAATTTTCGAAAAATTGTAAAATTATTTTACTTTATTCTCACTCTTTTTTTAATTTTTAAAAAATCAAAATTCCATATATTTTAAAATGGTTAGGTTTTTCCCGGGATTTTTTCGAAAACTTAAATCTTCGGAAGGCGTAATTTTTTTCCCTAGTAGAGATTCCTGAAAACACATAACAAATCTTCGTCTCGGGAAAAAACCCTCAGGGTTTTTTTCAGAACTAGCTACAAATCAACACTCCAACTGGGGCCCCAAAAATTTTTCTTGAGGTGGTACCCCAACCCAAAAAGACATGTTCCAATTCCCAGAACAGAACCCCCAAATTTCCGACAGAATGGGGAAAAAATTTTTATAACCATTTGAAAGGTTCTAGAAACCTTGGATGAAAAAAAAAAGGTTAGGGTTTTCTTCTTCGCAGGAAATATCATGACAGATTTGAAATCACTGGTTTTTAAAAAAATTTTCAGATATTTTAAGGGGGAATGATATTTTTTTAAGCGTACAAAAAAAATATAATATATTTTTTTTTTTTTGATTTTAGCTTTCTTGACAAATTTTATAACATTAAAAAAAAATATTAATTTTTAAAAATTATCATTCATTTTTAATTTTTTTTCATATGTATATATTATTTTTACATTTTATGCATGTATTTTATATTTACCGTGATGTAACTGTATATGGATTTCAATTTTCCTTGTTTTTTACTGATTTCGTATGACAATATTTATTTATATTGTTGAATTGTGGGCCAATTGGGGGGGGGTTTGTATTGTACCCCCCTTTTTCCCCCGGGGGGAGTTTGATTCTCCACCGGACAAAAAAAACCCGGGCCCCCGATGGTTTTGGTCCCCTTAAAGGTAACCCCGGGTCTAAAATCAAGTTTTCATCAACAGAGGGTTGGAAACAACAAGAAACGGTTAAAAAAAATTTAATTTTTTTTTTTTTCCCAAATTTTGTTAACTGCTAATTTGTTTTCAAAAGAAATTCTTGGGCAATAAAAAATATAGAAAAACTTTTTCAGTCTTTCACAACAAAAATTCAAATAAATTGAAAAAAAAAATAGATCAAGGGGAAAAAAAACTACGTTCCCGGGGAAAACCCGAGAAGTTGAAGATATTACCTGAAAATCCATCTACCTCCATATAAATGGATTTTAATGCAAATGTTTCTTTCTGATAAGCTCGATTATTTTTTATTTATGTCGTTTTCGCCAACAATCCCTTTTCCGGGGTTTTAGGTTTTTTTGGCCCTCATCAGTAGGGGGCTAGTCCCGGGAGGTTCAAAAGCTCTGCCCCAAAGGGGACACAAAAAAAACCAGAACCATCATCAGTCTATAAACCTATAGGGCCAAAAAAAACTTTAAACCCGGGGGCCCCCAGTGACAGAAAGAAAAAAAAAAAACTTTCCCCCTCTTTGGGTTTTTTAAAAAAAAGTTTCCCTTTTTTTAGTAGGGGGGAAACCCATTAAATATAGTGAAAAAAAAACGCCCTGAAGGGAAAAAAAAGGGGGCCAAAGTGAGTTTTTTACAAAAAAAGAAATTAAAATTAAAAAAAGGTAGATCACGGGGGGAAAAAACTTTTTTTTTGGAAAACCCAAGAACGTTGAAGATATTCCCTGAAAATCCATGCATACCCCCATATGAATGGACATTGGGGGAAATGTTTTTTTCTGATAAGATGTTTTGGTTTTTTAATTTTTATTTGTTCGCCTAACAATCCGTCCCGGGTTTCCCCCCGGTTTTTTTGGGCCCCCATCAGTACGGTTTTGAAACCGCCAGAAAAATTTTTTTTTTCCCGGGCCTATGGGTTTTTAAGACTCTTTTATGGTTTTTTTTTATGTTGTTTTCCCCTTCTCAGAGCCTTTTAAACCCCCCTGGCTGGGGGCTACCCGTCCCGGATGGGGGCCCAAAAAAAGGGCCCCCGGGGTTTTTGGGGAAATTTTTACAAAAACCCCAAAAAAAAAATAATCGGCTTAGGGGGAAAAAAACATTTAAACCCTTTCCCTTTATAGGGAAAATATGCAGGGGCCCGGGGGAAAAAATTCAACGTTCTGCGGGGATTTCCGGAAAAAATTTTTTTCCCCCTTTTTATTTCCTTTTTTTGGTTTTAATTTTTTTTGAATTTTTGTTTTGGGAAAACTATTTTTTTATTTTTTTTTTACTTCCCTTGGCCTTTTTTTTTTAAAAAAAATTGTCCCCATATCTATCTTCTTGTTTTTTTTTTTTTTTTAGGCCCCAAAATTTTTGCAAGGGGGGAAATTTGAACCACTTTGGTCGTCCGTTTAAAATTTTTGGCGGGGTTAAAAATTTCCCCCTTTTAAAAGCATTAGGGGAAAAATTTTTTTGGGGGAAAAAAAAACGGGAAAGGCGGCCCCCCAAAAATGGGGGACGGGGGTTTTTTTTATTATGTTCTTATTCTTTGGTTTTTTTGGGGGGGGTTTTTTAGGGTAAGTTAGGATTACATTGTAAAAAAGGGGGGGTTCCCAAAAGGGCCCCCAAAGGCGGAGAAAAGGGAATTAGGCCCTTTCTTTGGGGTTTGGGTTTTGGGGGTTTTTTGGGGTCGGGGGTTTGATTAAATTTTCAACATTCGGGAAAATTAAAAAAGGGGCTCCATTATTATTTTCAACTTTTTTTTAATTTTTTAAAAACAAAATGTCGGAAAAGGTGGACGATTTTGGGGGTTATGGTCCGAAAAAAAGGGTATGGGGGGTTTTTTGGGGGGGGGGTAAAAAAAATGGTGGAGGGGTTTTTTTTGTTTTTGGGGCCCTTTTCTTTTTAAAAACCCCTTGGGTTGGTTTTTTTTGGGGGTTGTCGATTTTGTTTTCCCAATTGAAAACTCTGCGCGAAAAACCCGGGAATTTTAACTCAGAAAAAACCCTTTCATCACACTCCAGAACAATTATTTTTTTTTGGGGGGTTTTTAAAAAAGCTGGTCCAAAAAAAAAGGTTTTTTTTTTTTTTTCCCCAAAAAAATTTTTTAATTGGGGCAATTGGCTGTCGATGAACTCGGGGGATATTTTGGGAATTTTTTGGCCCCCCGGGGTCGTTATTCCCCCCGGGGTTTCCCCTATGTCGGTATTTTTTCCCGTGGAAAAAATTTGGCCAACAACGTACCTCATTCCCCCCCTTTCGTACGGGGAAAAAAAAAGGGATTTTTTAGGGGGGGGGCAAGGGGGGATTTTTTTGGGGGTCACCGCAATCGTTTTTGGGGGTTTCTTTTTTTTTTTAGGTTAGGCCCCCGGGGGGGGTTTGGGGAAGGGGGTTTTTTTTAAATTTGATAACCGCTCTTTTTCCCCTTTGTGATTTCCCCCCGATCTTTTGGCTCGATCCTAATCAAATAGAGATCCCCTTTTGGTCCTGGGTTAAAACCCAAAATCGATTTTTTCCTTTGGGTGATCCCTTTTTTACCCTTTTTTGGGGGCTGCCCGTAAAAAGGGGATAATTTTTTTTTTTCCCCCCGCCCCCTTTCTTTTTTCACAAGATGTGCTTTTCTGAAAAAAACGCTACTCTCCCCCCCCAAAACCCCATTTTTGGGGAAAATTTTTCCCGTCTCAGTGACATGTCAGTAGTGTTTTAAAAACCCCCGGGGTTTTTTTTTTTCCCAGTTCTTCAGGCTGCTATTTTTTTTTCAAGGGGTTTTGGGAAAAATGCCTTT
>JAFIRS010008918.1:0-13540 GCA_018342105.1 Gonioctena quinquepunctata | reverse complement strand
ATTGAAGAATTAATTTCAGTGGCGTGCCCCCTGTTGAACTTCTAATCAAAGTACACCATATAATTTGATATCATCATTGTAACCTTGGATGAAAGGTCACGAAATATTGTGAATAATCTTCACCAGTGCCTGATTCAATATATTTTTCAATCCCAATCCGTGAATGTTTATTTCATACACGATTGAAGGCCTACCTCAATTGAATGAATATGGACAATTCGTGAACAAAATATACAGGGTATCCCTCTTCCCCTTTCCTTCCGGAATGTATAGATGAGGTCAAAATATCACCAGTACTTCATATAATTTTTGTTCCTTAAAGCCTTCGTTACCAAGTTACGGCCCCCTCAAAGTTACAAAATGAAAATGTTTTTCTTGATAACTTTCAAAGTGAATATTCAAAATCATCTAAATTTTGGTGATTGACTAAACAAATGAATTCCTTCGATGAGCTTTCATGCAGGAGTCAGTTGTTTTGCTACAAAGTCAGGAACGGACTACCCCCGATGGTCAACACCCCAAAACTTTGAAATGACTAGGATTTGTCAATATGTTTCACCAAAACAAGGTTACCTGGACAATTTCCCGAATAAAAGTACTCGTGTGGAAAATCAGAGCAACGATTTTTGATGAGAATGCATTTTTGTTCGACGACATCCAACCTGAGTTGTCTACCATTATTCGAAAAGATTAATTTGTAATGAAAATAGAAATTATAGGTACAATGTTCATAACGAATTATTATCATGCAAACACGTTCACCTTACAAAACTCATGGTGTAAATAATCAATCACAACCCTCAAGAGCAAACAGAAATGCAGAATCCGCTAGAAAAACTGCTCGATATGACCCCCGTCTCTCTCAATACATTTTCTTAGTCGGCGCAAACACCCTCTCTGCACTTGAAATAGCATGCAAGGGTCGTTTCGTATGGCTTCACAATGTAATGTAATTCTATTCAACAAGGCATCTCTGGTGTGAATAGGTGTAGCGTTAACGAGGCTTTATAGATGCCCCCACAGAAATAAATCCAATGGATTCAAATCGGAGACAGCGGTGGCCATGAAATATGGCCCCTCTACCAATCCATCTATTGGGGAAAATCTGGATCGGATGGTCCCGCACAATCAAACTGAAATGAGGAGGAGCGCCATCATGCATAAACCACATATCTCTTCGGGTTTGCAATGGAACATGTTACAAAAGTCCATTCAAATCGTTCTGAATGAACTCCAAATAACGTTCTCCATATAATTCGGTCATGTAGAACGAATGGTCCTATAAGATGGTTTCCCATGATACCAGCCCAAACATTCACGTTGAATTTCCGTTGGTGTTTGGTTTGCAATATCTCATGGGGATTTTCTTCGGCCCATATGTGGAGATTAGGAGAGTTCATTACTCCATCTCTACTGAAACCTGCTTCATCAGTGAATAAAACTAGAGTAATGAAAGTCATATCCCCTCTTCGCTTATCCAGGAACCAATTGGCATATTCCAGTCGTGCTGGAAAATCTTCAGGTGTCATGGCATGTATCTTCTGGATGTGATATGGGTGGAGCAGTTGTTCCCTAATTATCCTATGGATAGTGGACCTGGATGTATGGAACTGTTCTGATAGGTTTCTGATGCTCATTGAAGGATCATCAGCGACAGCTTTCAACATATTTTCCTCCAATACAACGGTACGCACAGCCCTACGAGCGCCTTCACCACCTCGTTTGGGCAAAACTGAACCTACAATAATATCGAAATAAAACAACAGGCTCCAATTGATTATCCATTAGACATACCTGTCTCCCTCAAGCTGCTATCGACACGCTCAAACGTTCCTCTTGCCGGTAACGTTCGATTGGGAAAATGCTCGGCATACAGACGACGGGCTTCTGCAGCATTACCAAATGCTCGTCCATACAATGCATGCATATCTGCATATTCGTTGAATGTAAACTGTTCGGCCATATCAAAACACTTCAAACTGTCCTATTAGAATATTGACAATACAATAACAACGCACCACTCAACAAAACAAAATCGCATTCCAGTTGTCATTTTTTATCCACACTAATTTTATTTCTTTCTACAAGGTGTTTTTGTCAACATCTGTGGAAGAAATGGAACATAAATTTATTCACCGGATATTCTTCACCTATTCATGTGCAGCCATTTTTGTAGTTTATTCGTTTGCTTTTTATTAGTTATGTCTTCCGATGTGCGATTTTTCAGCTGAATTTATCTTCTGGTTAAGGATTTTCTCCCATGAAATTATACTTATCAGTGGAACTCCTCAACATTTAAGCTGTGAATACGAATTTGCAATATCCAAATGTTGAGTTTCATGAGATTCAGTTGAAACAACTTGAAACGTGCTTATTTTTCCACGCGTACATACAAAATATGGACTGATTTCAATATTTCATAGTGGAGTAGCTTGATATTTCATTTGAAAAAATATCTACATTGTAAATGAAACTTTCAACTAGGTACTGTACTTTTTGTTTACGACTTTATTTTAGCATATTTCGTATTATCCCTGTTATAAATGTTGTTGAATTAACGTCAGCATTAGTATTTCTACTGTGAAAACTTTTCATTTCAAATAATGGTGGACGATCGGGTTTGATGTCGTCTAGTAAAACTGCATTTTTATTAAGAATCGTTGCTCCGATCGATTTTCCACACGAGTACTTTTATTCAGGAAATTGTCCAGGTCCCCTTGTTTTGTTAAAACATATTGACAAATCCCGGTTATTTAAAAGTTTTGAGGTGTGGACCATCGGGGGTAGTCCGTTCCTGACTTTGTAGCTAAACAACTGACTCCTGCATGAAAGCTCATCGAAGGAATTTATTTGTTTAGTCAATCACCAGGATGGAGATGATTTTGAATATTAACTTTGAAAGTTATCAAAGAAAAACATTTTTCATTTTGTAACTTTGAGGGCTTTTAGGAACAAAAGTTATATTAAGTACTGGTGATATTTTGACCCCTTCTATACATCCCCGAAAGGAAAAGAGAAAGTCCAGGTACACCCTGTATATATATATATATATATATATATATATATATATATATATACCCATATATATATATATTTATATATATATATATATATATATATATATATATATATATATATATATATATATATAAACAGTGGGGAATAACGGGGATCTTCAGTCAGCACAAGTGTTGAACTATGAAAAACTCTTTAATACGATGGACCGAGCTTTCGTTTCAATTTTGAACCTTCTTCAGGGTCCTAAAATAGGTAAATGACATTATTGTGGAAAAAATACTTGAAATGAAGGAAGTACTTACAGTAATCTGAGTGGATGATAAATGAACATTAACTTTAAAAAAAAACGTAAAATATGTAAAAATTTGTCGGAATGGTGTTATATCTTTGACGCTTCGAGTGACATTGAAGGATTTGAAATGACAACCTATGATTAATCGTCAGAAAAATATAAAATATGTAGTGGGTGTGTTGATGTTTATATTATATTCTTTGAGAATCATCAGTTTTAATCCACTTGTAAAAGAGTTTTTCATAGTTCAACACTTCCCGTTATTCCCCACTGTTCATACCAATTTTCAGTCGTTATTTCTTAATTTATATATATATATATATATATATATACATATATATGTATATATATATATATATATATATATATATATATATACAGGGAATTTTTAGAACTAGGGCATTTGTTTCAACAGGACATAGAACTATGTAAGTTTAGCGAAAACAACGTTTATGAAATGTACCCATTGAATTCGTCCCATTTCGGTCCTAGAAAATTTACGATTTACCCACGATGTCATTCAAGGGGTAATCGAGAGTTATTACTTCACACTCGACAACAGTGCACACTCGTTTTATACTTTGTCTCCGTTTTTTAGCACAAAATGTGTTCGTCGTACAGCATGAGGCTCTTTTGTTGCTGATACAAGTGTATTATGAGAACTATTCACTTCATTTGAAAATGGGATCTATTTTTACGTTATTTACTGAAAGCGTATTCATCTTACATCCGAGAACTTTCTGGTGACAAACGTGTATAATGAAAATGATTCCCGTCATTCGTTATTTATAAAAAAGTAATAATTTGCATCCACAGAAAAATGTATGATTCTGGTAAAAATATCATTATGGATTTGAAGGGTAGGACACATATATCTTACCTCTTGCTCACCCGTGAATGACGAGTTTTGATGCCATTTTATAACGAATTACAGTGGTTAAAAATCCGAAAAAATTAATTTAAACGTTTTGTTCTTTACCAAATTCGACAAAATTTTGGAAAGCACCGCTGGCCTAACATCAGCTGTTTCGATCGGAGCTGTAAGCTAACGCAATTGCTGGAGCAAACATTCAAATAATGTGGAATGTTGAACTGATTGTGTGGCAAATGTACAGATTATATTGCTTGCGATATATATATTCGATAGATATATATTCAATTTCAAAGTGATGGAAACAAATGAACCCCGTGATATCCAAACTGGTAGATAAAGTCAAAACTAGTAGATGAGGTCAATACAGCTTTGAGGCACTCATCAAATCACAATAAAAAAACATACACGGAAGACAAAACAATATTGTTCATTATTATGACCTAGTGTTATTCAGAATAACATGTGAACACTCTTGCCAAGTAGTCATGATGGTATACGAGCAGAAGTATTGAAAGAAATTTGGCACGATATGGACACTTTGCAAGGACATTGAAAAAGGGAATCATAAACCCACTCTACAAAAATTGATCCAAATCCGAATCTATAACAAACTTTTTACAAAAAAACGCAGTATTATCAGACAATCAGTTCGGTTTTAGGGAAGGAAGATCTACTGAAGATGCTATACAAACTTTTATTACGCTTATATATGAAGCACTTGATAAAAAGATAACTACACTCATTTCTATCGACCTTTCGAAAGCATTCAATACTCTGTGTCACAAAATATTGCTGGAAAAACTCGAAGCATATGGTATAAGCGTTAATGCATATAACCCCATGGAAAAATGTCTCTCTGAACGTCAACAACAGGTGAACAAAGATGGTGTTGTCATCGAAACTCATATTGTTACTTACTGCGTACCACAAGGAACTGTCCCTACTATTTACAATATATTCAAATAATTTACTGATAATGAAACATGAACGGAAGGAAAATCATCAGTTCTGCAGGTGGCACTGCCATAATAAACAGAGCAGGAAATGGGATGATTCAAATTAGCAGAAAGAAACATGAAAACGGCGAAAAATGGTTCCAATTGAACAAACTCACCTTGAATGCGAAAAAAACTAAGTATCTGCATTTGTGTCATATGCGAATCATTTACCAAATTTGTGAAGCATAAAAATTGATGAAGATAATGGAATCTTTGAGGCTGAGTCTATAAAATACTTAGGAATTATGATCGATAGACACTTCCGGTGGGATCTCCAAATGAAAACAACGTGGGGAAAATCAGAGGACTATTATCAAGGTTAAGATATGTAGAGGAATTCTTGAGAATTCCCCAACTTGAAATAAACTATTATTCTTTGGTACAGACTATTCTATCACACGGAATTTTGGGCTGTGGAGGAGTGAATGACGTATACCCCGAAAATCTTGATGTACTACAAAAGTGGATTTCAAAAATAATTTCAGCAGAACTCCGGAAATATCCTACCGATGATCTATCCACCGAAGCTCAAATATATGACAGTAGACAGCTTAACAGCTTGAATACTTTAACCAGTGTTTTCAAGAAAAAAATACTTCTATAAATGCCATCTCATATCTATGAAACGAGGCCAAAAAAATTCTCTATACGATGTTATAAAACCATTGGGCAACGCAAGTTGTGTTAATTTGAGCAGTAAACTCTATAATGAGTTACCAACCAGCATGAGAGATAGTAGAACCTATGATAATACAAAATTGAAACAAAGAAATGGATTCTAGGAAGGAAGCGTCAGTTCTTTCACAAACTAATAAATAACTATTGATCTCACATCTTTTCCCATTGGACTCCAATAAACCCAAATCTATTGTTCTAAGATGAAATTAATTATATATTAGACTGATATATTCATCGTATCCACCAATTCAATTGTATTTCTTACCAATTATGTTGTACAGATAATCCAAATTGATGTATAATACTTTTAGAAATTGCAATGAATTATAAATTTTATTGTTATATCTCTATCATGGTAACCAAGCTAATTCTGTTGTACTTCGTATATCAAATTGATGATTTTATTATTCTATATTAACATTACAACAAGCTTTTAGAAATTGTAATGAATTATATATTATTATTGTTATACTTTCATTGTATTTACCAATGTTACTCTATTTTTTTGAGTGATTCTGTTGTACCTCGTATCTCAAATTGATGTCCAAACTAATCTATGTTGATTTTACAGCTCTCACTTCATGCACATCTTAGGAATCGAGATATCCCCTATACAAGCTGAAAACTTTCACTTTCTGTGATTTTCTCGTTTATTCAAAAGTCACTTAAAAATACTACATATGAATAAACATTATAGTTATTGTTCCTAAGATTCTCACACCAATCCACCAAGCTGAAAAGGCCCAGGAACACGTAAGAGCCGACAGAGACCTACAGCGAGGTGGCCAGAGGAATCCGGCTGGCGCTAATCGACAGACGCCATCCGGATGTCCTACTGAACCAGGAACAAGCAGACCTGGTTCAAAACGCAATTGTGGAAGCAATCTTCCAGAACCCATCAGGGAGTAGCAGTGCAGCACCACAATTCAAAAGAGCTTTCTTCAACGCAGGGGTCCTAGCGATGACCTACGCAAACGAAGGAACGGAGAACTGGTTCAGAAAGACGACTAGCTCACTGGGGGGACTATAAGAGGAAGCTGAATTGACGGTGGCCAACTTCACGGGCCCTCCTGTCAGACACAGGGTGCTCATCTCCGTCCCTGGGGCAGTAGGCACTCAATCGGAGGTCAGCCGGAGTCTCAGGATCCAGAATCCGGATCTGAATGAATGAACTCTGATGAGCCAAAACACCAAGAAGGAAGGAGGATCACTAGCCTCTACTATAGCCTCCACCCATGTGAGTAATTTTGTTACGGAATGGCATGTGTCTGAAGAGGAGAGTTGCTCAGATCACAGGCACATAAACTTCAAAATAGAGAGCAACACTACCACAGATACTCATCAGAATCCAAGGAAAACCTAGAACGTAACCTCTCCGGATTACAAAGACCGATAAGTACAAACAGGGACCTAGAGATGGCAGTGGAGCAACTCAATGACACAATTATCTTCTGCGTTCAACAACAAATGTCCCTTCATTACGAGTAACTCCACCAGGAACGTGCCCTGGTGGAATGCTGAACTTGCAAGATTAAGGAGGCAAACAAGGAAAAAATTCAACAGCGCCATGGAAACTAGAAGGTGGGATGACTACTAGAACGCCTTGACCAGCTACAAAAAGGCACTGAATAAAGCCGAGAGACTCGTGGAGGAGGTACTGTGAGGTGATAGAAAGCACTCAAGGATGCGCCAGACTCTACAGAATCCTCTCTCAAGACAAACATCAAGCGAAACACTCCCTTAGAAATGAACACCACTACAGGAGAAGAAACCATAGGTGAACTCCTTAGGGTCAATTTCCCTGTGGCCGAAATAGTACAAACACCTGCTAATGAGACGGAGGTTCTCCAAAGAGACACTAGGGGAAGTTGGACAGCAGCAAAAATGGTGGTGACCTATGACAAAAAACAGTGGGCAATAAGCTCATTCGAACCATTCAAATCATTGGGACCGGACAATTTACCCAGTACCGCTGCAGACGAAAACGGAACTACTGCACAGAAGGCTCTGTGAAATATTAAGAGGCAGACTGGCTTTCGGATACACACCAAAGCCATGGAGGAACATTAGTAGTAACTAAGGGTGATCTTCATACCAAAACCTAGGAAACGGCGATGTCCCTAAGACCGAAAAGTCTCATGTCCTTTGGACTGAAGACCCTGGAGAAGCTGATGGACAGGGATATAAGGGACAGTGCACTGGTATTAAGGCCACTGCATTGAGAACAATATGCTTACAAGACCGGCTTCTCAACATACACAGCCCTCCACAAACTGGTAGATCACGCTGAAAAATAACGAGGTACTAATAGCGGCCTCTCTAGATATTGAAAAAGCATTTAATAACACATCTATAGACTGAATCACCAGGTCTCTCAGTCGAAGAGGAGTCGAGGAACCCTGCGTGACCTGGATAAACTCAATGCTAAGATGATACATAAGACCCTAATGGAGAAGACTGTAGTGGCCCCGGCGGCCAGAGGATGCCCACAAGGGGAAATTTCTTCCTACAGTCGTGTGCAATCTGGTCATGGAGCTACTGGAGTCCCTGAAAAAAAAAGTGGGCAACTCATAACAAAGAACAGTGGGCAATAAGCTCATTCGAACCATTCAAATCATTGGGACCGGACGGGATTTACCCAGTACTGCTGCAGAAGGGAACGGAACTACTGCACAGAAGGCTCTGTGAAATATTGAGAGGCAGCCTGGGCTCTTGGATATATATCAAAGCCATGGAGGAACATTAGGTTGATCTTCATACCAAAACCTAGGAAAACCGGACAGAAACGGCGAAGTCCCTAAGACCGCTAAGTCCCTAAGACCATGGAAAAGCTGATGGACAGGCATTTAAGGAAAGGTGCACTGGTAGAAAGGCCACTGCACCGAGAACAATATGCTTACAGGACCGGCTGCTCAACAGAAACAGCACTCCACAAGCTGGTAGAGAAAGTGGTAAACACGCGGGAAAATAACGAGGTACTAATAGGGGCCTCTCTAGATATAGAAGAAGCTTTTGATAACACATCTATCGACTCAATCACCAGGTCTCTCAGTCAAAGAGGAGTCGGGGAACCTTGCGTGACCTGGATAGACTCGAAGCTAAGAAACAGGTTGATACATACGCCCCTTATGGAAGAGACTGTAGTGGCTTGGCGGCCAGAGAATGCCCACAAGGGGGAATTTCTTTCTACAGTCCTGTGCAATCTGGTCATGGAGCTACTGGGATCCCTGAAAGAAAGAGGTCACAAAACCCTTGGATACGCTTACGACATTGTTGTCCTGGAACACGGGAAATTCAACACCACGGTTAGGAATCGAATACAAGAGATCCCAAACTTGGTAACTAGATGTACGGACTTCGAAGGATTGAACATCAACCCGCAGAAGGCCACCATAGTAACATTTAATCAGAGACGAGGAGAAAAAATACAGAGTAAGGGAGAGGTCAAATATCTCGGGGTGATACTAAACTCGAAATTGGCCTGGAACCAACATATGGTGACTTCAATATTTCAGTAGATACCTACCACTTTTACTTGAGCAGGCAGCACTGTTTTGACTGCAGGCAACATTGTTTTTGATAACTATAAATAGAATAAAGTGACGTCTGTCAAAGTGTGGTTTTGATGCGGGCAATTATTCAAAAAGCCTTCAAAAGCTACAACAATCTTGGCGACGGAGATTGAAAACGCAATTGGGTGCTGTTCTAGTGCAAATACATTCAATATTTGACGGGAGATTCCGCTCAACTATTCAACATGGATGCATAGCAGTTCGCGAAATTACTCGAGTCTTTCAACAAAAGTCAGGAGATCCTACTTCAACAGGTCACCAAAACTTCACAAATACCCCCTACCAACAGCACGGGACATTTCCAAACACCACTATCAAGTGTGTTGATAACGAATTTCGAAAATTTTAATTCGTCCAAAGAAAATTTTAAGATGTATCGACAGAGGTTTGAAAATTATTTGACAATGAAATTGGTTCTAGTCACTACCAGCTTATTGCTTCTCTTCTCTCTCCTGATGAACCTACAGACTTTCCGTACGATGAACTATTACAAAAATTGGAAAATCACATATGCCCAAAGAAGAACATGTTAGTAGCACAGCATCAACGCTTGTCCCTTTACCAACAAGATAATCATTCAATAGCAGATTTTATAGTCCAATTGCGTCGGAATGTCAGTGATTGCGATTTTATATCACCTTGTAACTGTAAAATTAGTATTTCCGATAGGTTTTTAAGAGCATAGTTCATCAGAGGACATAAAGATAATTCAATAAGAAAACAAATTCTACAGTCAAATGAAACATCTTCTGATGAAATATCAAAGAAATCTGTATCTATCGAAGCTGCCAAAATAGATAGTCGTTTGCTGGGGGCCAACCAACCGTCTGTATCAGATTCATCAACTCCTTCAGATATAAAAAAAAATTCACGCACTTCAAGAAGTGATATTCAATTTTTTCATCGAAGGAAGCGTTCCAAAAGCAAGAGAGATGGATCAAGACGATGGCGACCACGTTCAAAGTCACGCCTTGACTACAAACCTAGGAATTGATAATTCATGCATTAGGTGTGCCTCAAATTTACACAGAGTCAAAGATTGTCCTGTTAAACCTGACGAACTTCGCTGTACCTCATGTTCCTCAACAGGTCATGTACAACGAGTATGTATAAAAACATTCATGACTTCAAAGAAAAAGTCAAGTAGAAGTACACATTCGGTTGAATAATTTTCAACTTTTGAACAGATTTTTGGTATCAATAACATTGTGGATGTTCATGAAAATAATAAGGCACCTGCGGATTCCTGGAAATACTTCGTCACTGTCGGTATTCAAGGTCTTCCACAAACATTTGAGGTTGATTCCGGAGCAGGTTTCACCCCTCTTCCCCGTTCATGCTATCAAAAATTGAAACTGAAATTTAAATTGATATTCCGTTCTTATACAAAAAATGTCTTCACACCCGATGGAATGCTAGAAGTCAATGTTTATAAAGATAAGACACCCCCTGAAGACCTATATGTTGTTCCTGATGACTATTAAGGCTGAAAGAAAAAATTACCAGTGACAGGGTTCTCGTGCCTTTCGATCCAGAGCTACCGATTGTTCTCACATGTGACGCTAGCTCTGCAGGTATCGCCGGGATATGGTAGACGAAGAAGAACGTCCAATACCGTTCGAATTTCGTTCGCTTACACCCGCTGATAGAAACTATAACCAGATTGCCAGAGAAGCCCTTGCGATCGTCTTCTCTGTAAGTCATTTCTATATGTATTTAAATGGGCATCACTTTCAACTCATCACTGACAATCAGCCTCTGATAGGAATCTTCCAACATTCTGATGAACATCCAGCCATGACTTCGGCACGTCTTCTTTGATATGCCTCATTTCTATCAGGATTCAATTATGAAACTAAATTTAAGAAAGGTTCTGATAACACTAATGTTGATTGTTTGTCGAGAGCACCAGTTGATTCTAACATTCAAACCATTGATGTCTTCATAAATCAAGAAGTTTTCGATATCTGCTCATGTTCAGTTTTTCAAATTTTTTCCACGACTGTTACTGCGGAGATCATTGTTCAAGAAACAGACAAGGATCCCGGACTCTCCAAACTCAAGAATGACTTATTCCTTAATAGCAATTGTGAAAATCAAAAGATTATACAGTCGACTGTGGTTTATTATTCAAAGGACACGAGAAGTAATTCATCGCTCTCTTCAACAATTTGAATTGGAGGAACTACATATGTAGGTAGTACAAAAATACAATTACCCCGAAAATATTGCACTTGGTCAGGTATAGATCGTGCAATTGAGGATCATTCAAATTCATGTGAAACTAGTGCTGTCATTAAATCAAGTCCACCCAAAGCACCAATATCTCCGTGGGAGCAACCTGAAGATAATTGGGATCGTATCCACATGGATTGTGCAGGTCCGTACGAAGGAAAACATTTGCTAATCCTAGTAGATGCAATATCGAAATGGGTTGAGGTTCGTGTTTCAAATATAGCACCTACAAGCATAAAAACCATATAACTACTCGAAAATATCTTCACAACACATGGATTCCTTAGAGTCTTGGTATCGGACAACGCCGCGATCTTCTCAAGTGACATTTTCAAGAAGTGGTTTCCAAGAGTTTTCTGCACCAGGGCACCCGTAAACCAATGGACTTGCGGAACGGAATCTACGTACTTTCAAAAGGCTATGGAGAATGAACCACATACACTTCAGAGAAAACTGCAAGAGAGCATGCAAATCTACAGAGAAACACCGCTTGCGGAATAAAAAACCCATGCAGATTTGTACCTAAAAAGAAGTATGCAATCAAGCCATTCCATGAGCAGCAAGATACTTCTCGACCAGTTGTAGGTTTTCGTTCATTCAAAGTTGGAGATCGTATACAATCTCGATATTATACAAACAACAGGCCGACTTGGCGCTTTGGCGTAGTTTTGAAAATGATATTTATAAACGTCATATAGATCAACTCAGGAGCACCAAAGTTTTTCAGAAATCAGTATCATTTGCATCTGACACCAAGCCAACTGAAGAAGATACCCATGAACAAGACGATACCCATGAACAAGAAGTAAACAAGTGAACCTTCCGGAGTTACAAAATATTTTGTTGCCTCCACAGCCAGAGCTACAGAATCCTTTGTTGCCTTCACTCGAAGTTCCAACGCGTTCTGAGCCTGAGCCTGAACTTCAGCAAACTCCAATTATTCCAGCAGAACTACCGTCAGTGCAACGTCAGCCATTGAGACGTTCAGAACGTATTCGTCATCATCCTGAACATCTCAATAATTACATTTTAAACATACAAAGTTAGGTCTAAATTACGACCATGCATTTTCACGAAACTTCAATATTTGTTTGTTGTCGTGTTTTCATTTACTTTCAATAGTGGGGGAGAATTATAGTGAATTCAATATTTCAGTAAATACCTACCACTATTACTTGAGCAGGCAGCACTGTTTTGACTGCAGGCAACATTGTTTTTAATAACTATGAAAGATAGAAAGGCACGGTAGAGTGTTTAAAATTATTGGGGGGCTCCAACAATAATAATAATGGAAAGCAATGAACTCGTTTTTTGAGATTTCCATAAAAAAAAAAATTTTATGCTCACTCACTTGATGACAGTACATATTGTTTCTCCATGAATATGTAATACCTAATATACGATGAACACATGATTCTCATGCATTTCTATTTAGAAATGTCAAAGTAACAAATGGTTGTTTTTGATTTCCATCATTTGAATCGAGTTGAAAGAATGTTCTGTTCTGGAAATATTTCTTCCACCTCATTTGATCTATTTTAACTTTTTCCACTGAATATAAATATATATTGATCACCTATGAAATGTATTGCAGAAAAATTATTTTTACTTCAGTTTGTATCTTTTAAATTATCCCAATGACTGATCTAACCATATATACAGTGCATTCCATTTAAAACGAGCCACCCTGAATAACTTTTGGTACAAAGGTTTTCAAGAGAAATAAAAAAACACGTCAACAATAGTATACAGGGGGACACATTATAACATATTCACATTTGATGTTACTTCTACTATCGCACCCCCAGAGCATGTCACCATTTTTTTTCAAATGGATCACCCTGTATTGTTTCGTCTTATCAGATCCGTTTTT
>JAFIRS010008917.1:0-13542 GCA_018342105.1 Gonioctena quinquepunctata | reverse complement strand
GCCCTACCATGACTTCCTGCTGTGTATTTGCTCGACAGTTTGATCCCGAAATTGTTGGTGCTCTTTTATCCACTCGACGATCAGGATCCTGCATCGGTTTTTGTAATCCCATGCACAGGTTCTGGCCCTGTGAATAGCGTTTCAGATGCTTGTCTAGCTAGCTGGTCCGCTTTTACGTTGCCTTCAATGCCTCTATGACCTGGCACCCACATCAAGGTGACCTTGTTGTGTTTTGCCAGCTCGATGAGGTTCTGGAGGCAGTTCCAGACCAGTTTAGACTTTATCTGTATAGAGTTGAGTCGCCATTACTTACATTTCTGCGAATGTTCTTACTGAATCATTATTCGACCCGTGGTTCATTCAGCAGGATGAAAGGTACATTTTGATTTTGAATATCAAATCACTGTATGTAGTGAGCTCAATATCCCATATATAATCATTTTTGCTTTTCCTATTTCCTTATGTAAATTGAATGTGTATATAATTTGAAGTGGAGCTACTGTGGCTAACTTCATACTGTGACATTTTGGTAACGCGTGCGCTCCCAGCTTTTAGGAAACAAGCTTCATCTTTTTTATAGTACGTTCGAATGAAAGTTTATGCTTGAAATGTTCATAAGTATATTTAGTTTTATTGAAATGAGTTTCATAGCTGCCTATTCTATATTTTATGTATTATTACGTGTATATTCATATTGCAAAACGTTTTCCACACTTAGCCATCGATTATGTAATATCAGATAATAAAAAACCATCATTTCCTACCATCGTGTATAACATATTTTATTGAAAAGCACTAAGGATGGTTATGCGCCGAAAGTGCTCTGCAGTATATACCGAGACACATCACTTCTGAATGTTAACTAAATGTTATCCCAACAAAACATTATAGGTGAAATTTACGTCATTTCGACCTTCGAATAGGTCAGCGCCCTAATTGGCGAAGGTAATTATTACGTTATAATTACCTTAAATTTACCATTATGGGGAAAAGATTGGAAGTAATTCAGAAGTCGAAATTTGGGAGATTAAGACATTTTTCCTTACAAGTTGAAGGCATAAATAGGTAAAATTGCTCCAGACAAATCGACTGATGGTAAAATGTAGTCATTTTTTTCCTATTTCAGGTTATAGACACTGTAATAAAACAAACAACAAACCATGGCAGGTTAGAAGAAGATGATGAAAGTTTACGTATATTGTGATCTTAACCTACATGCTTATTCGTGAAAGAAGTTGACATGAACATGGCGTATGAAGAAAGAACTGTCAATAAACGTATAGCAGAGAATGCAATAAGTGATGGTTTCTGCATTCACACCTAGTTGTGATTTTATTTGCGATACAAACTTTTCTGTGATAATGTTGATTTTTACGCGTCTGAAACAAGTGGGCCCGTCAAATTATTAAATTTGTATGAAAAAAAAACATTAATTTATGTCTACTTTCCCAACTTTTTCCATCAAACACTTCAAAAACTGATTTTATAGATGAAGTATGTGTATACATATCATATTCACCTATTTTTTGACTACCCATCTTTAAAATGTGGTCGATTCGAGAAAATTATGTATTACTTTTACAATGGCGGAAACGGTTCAAACCGAAAAATATGGCGTAGGTTCCATATGGAACCTATATGTCGAAATTCCTTGAAATTTTGACTATGAGAACACATAGACTTTGTTCAAAGTCGAAAGTAACCTTTATTCCTGACTTTGAAGTCCATTTTCATAATCTTGGGATTTCAGACCCTTTCACATTGTGGTCACGTGATGAAATACAATATATGTTATCAGATGTTTTTTCATGCATGTCTATACGTTTCGTTCTCTGGATGGATTGCGAATCGTGGATAATAAATTTATATTTTACTTATTCTATGTTCTTTGGGAGAAACACTCAAATGTCAATACGGGGTGAAAAAATCAATATTTTTTGCTAATGTTAATGGTAAAGCCAAGTAACCTATAGTTACTCAGAGAAATGGATATAGACTACAAAACTCTGTAATGAGTATTTATTCTGAAATTAAATATCAAATCCATCAGTAATGTTGATAATAGTACGCGATATTTATATTTCAGTGCACATCTTCCCAGAATAGAAACCATGATTAATGTTATGGTCTAATGAGGGAATCTCTTTCCGAAGAGAAATGGCCAATCATAACATTTTAAATATAAAATGGATTGTTGTGATTGGCTGAATAATTTTGATTTGACATTTCTACGTTCCGCATGCGGTGCCCGGAAATATACAATTTATCAGCCAACTGAGTGGAAGATGATGGCTCTGATCTCTGGACATCGGAAAGTATAGGATGGTTTCGGATTATATTTTCATTTGTTCTCATTCTGGCAGCTAATCGATAATAGTTGGTGGTATACCTGTATGGTTTACTAACTCTATTCGAAATTTTGCTCGGCATTTTATAGATTTCTAAAATTTAGGGCACAATGAAAAAATTAAAAGAAGTAAATTGTATCATGTCATCCTCATCTGGATCGACTTGGTCTTTAATACCTGATGATAGACTAAGTTACTTTGAGGATTTTATTTTAGGTAACTTTGACTTCGTTGTAGACATTTAGTCTGATTAGACAAATATTGTGGTAATTTCGCCCTCATTGTAGAGCAGTAGGTATAAACTAGGTCGAGAAATGTCCAGGCAACTCCTTTAACTTAATGGGTGCCAAAATAGGTAATGAAGAGTATATAGTAGACCTGTTTACTGACTTGTCAATTCCCTGACCATATGAACACACATGTGGTAATAATTAGGTAAATATTCACCAGAAGGTTTTTCCTGAGAGTTCCAAATATTTTGAACACATTTTGCTGGTAACCTTTAGGTAAAATTCAACCTAGTAAATAACTCTATTAACCCATGAGGCTGTGAAGGTATATTTGAAGTCCATAACAAGTAATTTCATACTACGCACTACGCCTATTAAGTTTTTGGTTTTTGAAGGAGATTTGGTGGTCTCAATTATGGTTTTTATAACTCCAATTATAACTTTGGAGTTAGTTAGTACTTGAAGGTGAAATATTTGGTCAGAAATGGGTAAATTCGGACTTCTTGAAGCCGTTTTACCCCACTGCTTGCTATAATTTTCCTATAATGTTAGTTGGGATGTACTCGTCCTGACTTCGTACAAATGTACCTTATCGTAGTTAAATAAACATATATCTATCATTATGTGATATCTCGAGATCAATTAAGAATGGTGTCCTATCAATCAAAGCTAACCGCAATCAGAATTAATAGCAAAACCCGTCTTTTTCCAGCCTAATAAAGCATGAAAATGTTCCCGCTAATTCCAATCAGGCAAGGGGTGCCGCATCGTTCAATAAGATAATAATACAATGGGAGTAAATAGGAATGTAAAAATGCAATTATATCTTTTTCACTCAACGTGTCACTTCAAATTAGTGATATGAGCTTAGCTTTAGGGTGCAGAAAACTTTAACTACATCATAAAATATCTAAGTAAAAGTAATTTCTCGTAGGGGTTAAATCAATTGAAAGTGTCGCGGTTAGGGGTGAAAACGGCTCATTGTTAGCAGCTGAAAAAAGGCCGGGATGTCAGTGAAGAATGTTCATGATGTTATAACCTCAAAGATATTTGGGATTTGAAAGGAGTATAGTGTTTTTTATGTCACCATTCCAAATAACGAGTACTTTAGGAATGTGAATGAAATTGAATTCTTTAAACTGCCATTCAGAGCGAGTGCACAAGGTCTGTGAATTCATTTCGAATGCTACGTTTTGCCAGCTGAATATTTCTTTACTTAACGCTAAAACTAGAGTTGTCCTATGAAAATACGAAAAATGTTTTTTTGTAGTCATTCATTAGAGATATCAATGGAGGGAGTAATTATAAGGATTCAAGGATACTTTTATCAGAATTCTATAATTGCCATATTGATGATATTGCTGAAATATTTTTTATTTAAAGTTTCCTAATGAATATACAATTATGGTATTAGACTAGGAGGAATCGGCGCATGAGTACCGAAAACTATTCCACCTCAATTTTTTTATGCGATCCTCTTCAAATTGCCCTACTGATGATATAAATGCATTGTTGCCATGGGGCAACCCCATGCCATATTGTTTAAACCGAAATTGTTTGAACAATTGCAAGGAATTGTTATTTTTTTTTTTGATATTCTTCATTAAAATACAAATCAAAAAGGTCCCATGACTTTTCACGATAAAGTTAATATTTTTAGAGATATGAATTTTTAAAAGTTCGAAAAATCTCAAATTTGGGTATTTTTGATCCATGAAATATATATAATATATATAAAAAAAAAAAAAAATTTTTAAATTCTTTATACAATAGTTAAAAATATTCTTAATAGATATTTAAAAAAAATTCATTGTTTATACCTGTTTTTTTATTGTTAATTTCGCGCGCTCACAAGTATGCGTTGTACCCGGTTTGTGAAATTTTACCTGCTTTACACGCATTTACGGGTTGTGATACGACTAGTGAAATTGGCACAAAAAAAAAGCTTTAGAAATGATAAAAGTAAAAGAAAATCGTGATGCTTTAGTCCCTCTTGGCAATGGCTTGGATTTAAGTACTAAGGAGTTGAAAGGTTTAGAAAGATTGTATTTAAATATTTTGGGTAAAAAAGGTAACACGGCGGATGAAGCTAGACAAAGTATTTTTCTCGTTGCTTTGGCACTATATTAATTTATCGAAAATTCGTGAACATCAGATGCCTTGCATTTGCATGCACTTAGAGCTTCTGCTCAAACATACATTTGGAAAAATGCATTGAATCCTCAATATGAAACATTAGATTTTACGAATTTCGATACAAACTAGAGAATGGTACTTTGCTACCTTTATTTTATAAACAAAAGCCCATTTCCAACTGATTTTAAAAAAATTGTGTAATTGTAAGAAATCCTGTGCAACCAAAGCTTGTTACTGTAAAAAAATTATATTAGTTGCATACTTCTATGTGGTTGTGATCCAGAAGACTGTAAAATATAATATATAAAATGATATTGATAATAAATACTTTTTTAAATTTTGTTTCATTATTTCATACTTCTACATCTATAACCTTCGTTTGAAGAAGCTATTCAATGTAATTACTTTCTGTTTTAATTAAAAAAAAGTAATATAAACTGATAAAAAAGTAATTTTAATTACATGTTCCGATTTATGCTTAAATAACTTTTGTAAAATTGATTCCAGAAAAAAAAATTGTTGAGAACAAATTGTAGACAATTTCATTATTAATAACATTGCTCTCTTTAACAATCTTGATAAAGTTAATAGTTTTCAAGATAAATGATAAATAATAATTCAGGACACGGAGAGGCCGATGCAGCGCATGAGTCAGAGAGAGACGGCGATACTTAAAGGTAAGCGACTCGTACTTGTGAGCGCGCGAAATTAACAATAAAAAACAGGTATAAACATTGTTTTTTTTTAATATCTATTAAGAATATTATTAACTATTGTATAAAGAATAAAAAAAAAATATTTATATATTTTATTTTTTTTAAATATATTTTTCATGAGTCAAAAGTACTCAAATTTGAGATTTTTTGAACCTTTAAATATTCATATCTCTAAAAATATTAACTTTATCGTGAAAAGTCATGGGACGTTTTTAATTTGTATTTCCATAAAGAATATAAAATATTTGTCCCGTTGAAAAATACCAATTCCTTGCAATTGTTTAAACAATTTCGGTTTAAGCAATATGGCACGAGGTTGCCCCATGGCAACATGCCTTTATATCATCAGTAGGGCAATTTGAAGAGGATCGCATAAAAAAATTGAGGTGGAAAATTTTTCGGTACTCATGCGCCGATTCCTCCTAGTCTATATGTAAACAGAGGAAATAAATGTAGAGTATAAGCAAGAAAGAGTGTTTTTGGTGTACTATCACTAGAACACTATGCGAACACAGCGCAGAAGCGAACACAAATTATTAAGCTGTACTATTTTTGGGGTGACTAACAAATCTGTTTTTGAAAGAATACATAGATGGATCACCAACCACATCTTCGAAAAGGAATTCTAGTCGTGAAAAACTCTGTTAGGGAAGAAGTGTTGCCTCGTGGATATTTTGAAGTTTTGTTTCGAAAAATTGAGACTGTGTCCACGAAGTCTGTCATATTCATTAAGGGAGAGCAACCGCTACAGATTCACGGAAGAGGAGTTTCTTAAGGTTCTGTATGAGGTCACCTCTTTCTCTTTTTTCGTATAGTGTTGGCAAATTCAGTGCACTCAGTCTGTCGTGATACTCTAGATGTTGGATTTGTGGCACCCATTTAGTCAGTTTTCTATTTGCTTTTTTTCACGATTTGAGCAAAATACTCTGACCAACACAACGTATTGATTCATGGTTGAAGTTACAAAGCTATAACAGGGAGAATTACCTCAACTTGGGGAACATAAAATGATGTATTCGTCTTGGACAAACCTCTGCAAAATTTTAAGCCATACTATATATCATATTTTTTTGGCAATAACAACAACGATACGCTACTGAATGGAGCTCAGGACTTGTTATGCCCTATGGCCAACGCTTGGTGCAGCCAACATGTGTTTTGTAAGTAGGTCAGTGGAAAAAATATTTGTTTGTTCAGGTATTCGTATGAATTTGAACATTTGCAGACTGAAAGCGTTTAATATGTTTTTATAAAACTTACGTCGAAGGAATACTGTGATTCGATAATCATATATGGTGCAGGGAATGAAAGTTTTTCTTCATTTTACACGTTGTGATGCCTCTGGAACCAGAGTCACTTCTAACATCACTAGCTTTCATAAAAATAAAACGTCTTATTCCTCAAAACAGCTGAATTTTAATAACCATACAACAAGGTATGTCCATAAAACAACTATTTGCCTGAGTAGTACCTCGACGGACGTTGGATTACATCCACTGGATAATCGTTCTATAAGGTCAATTTGCAAATTTTTTTGTTGCGAAATGGATAAATACTAACCACTTCACTCAGGCTAGCCACCTGTAGACCTTATTCAGGGTAGAACTTTGCACGATGTAATCCAACGTCCGTCGAGGAAAGTAACTGTTTTTCATTATAGATATTCGACCAACATACCTATTGTATAGGTTTTTGTAGTTGGCTGTCTTGAGGATGTATGTTTTTCAATAAGAGCAAACGCTACCCCGATGAAATGGACATCGGTTTCATGCGTTCAGTTTTTCTTTAACAATTTTTTTTTGTACAAATGATTCAACACACTTGTGCAAATCCGGGAACTTCTGTGATTTTTGGGTATGATAATTAAAAAGATAAATTGATATGACATGATGAATGGAAAAATCAATAAATTTCCGAATTCTTACGGGAGTCCATACAAATAATATATCTTTCATGAAATCACTGACTTTTGCAAAAAATCGATCGATAGATCGGGAAATGTCTGTCCGCTTGGCGCTGCCCTCTGCTATTAAGGTAGTCCTGTCGGACCGTCGTATTAGATTTTGATTTTGATTGAAATTTAATTGGCGATATAGGTGAATAGTGAATAAATAGTTAGCATAGACGTACCTGCAAACAATAATTCCTTGACATCCCTTGGTAATTGATGTGTTGAGTGTTTCTGTGTATTTCGTGTTTTGAGGGTATCATAAGTGAGACTTGTGCAAAGAGCAATGGGCCGTATAAGTGAAAGAGAAAAAAATACCAAACGTGAAAAATGTTCATTTTCTCGAAGAATGAAGAACGACTCAGGGTTTATAATTTTCTATACCATTTGTGAAAATTATTATTGCTTCTACTTCAGATGATAATTCAACTGAAACATCTTCAAGGCAATACGATTATGAGAGCAGCAGTAAGTAGTATAGTTTTCAAATCATCGGCAAGAGGGCTTGATATAGATGAATGAAAACTCATATAACATTGAATTGTGGTATCCTCAATTTTTTTGTACATCGGATATACCGTGATAGTACCAAAATTCTCCACAAAATTGGAAACTTTTTCGATATCGATTTATTTAAAACTGGAAAAGCTAAATTATGTTGAAAAAAAAAACAATCTTGGTTGGAAATTATGAAAATTTAAAAATGATCCCACAGTGAATATTTGAAAAACATTCACCTATTCCATTCGTCTATATGAGTTCTCAAAGCAATTGAAAAATCGATCAGTCGTGTGAAGGAAAAATCAAATTTTCATTTGCGTATTTTTTTGTAAATATTTATGATTTTCCACATGAATAACTTCCATGTTCTTGATCGACGGGAGTTAGTGACTTTTCTAAAACAGTGTCACTAAAAAAATGCGCATCATATGTTTTTTTTCAATTAGTTATTATAATTTTATAGCTGGCTATCGATATGTTACAGACTTCTGTCTCGTATTACAGATTTCTATCCTGTGATTCAGGATAACATGTCAAAGTTGGTATGTTTAGTTACAGTAGTTGAGTTGAGATGGCGTTAGCTAATGGCGTTTTCCATTCTATTAATGCAGTCTCAACGAAAACTGAGAAATGATTGTTTCAATAAGATTCCGTAGACATTATTCATTTATCTTCTTGGCCTACCCTGTACAAATGAGGGACACTTATTCCGAAACCAGTCAGCCTGGGTAAAGCGGTTGGTATTCATCCATTTCGCAACAAACATATGCAAAGTAACCTTGTGGGACTTTGCACAATTGGGAATTGAAAATTAGATGCCAGCGCCAGAGTGACGAAAATTCAAACCAGACATACGTACATTGTTTGTCCGTTTTCTCAGAGGTTAAACACTTGTTTGGGGTGTTTCTCAAAATATTTCCATTTGGTTTTTTCCCAGTTTTTTTGTGTAGTGTTATTCATTTCAAGACTCTATGAAGTGGTGTATTTGAATCTTAAGACAATATCATTTGCGAAAACTCACTTTGAAGGACACAAAGTATGTTCTAATTTGCTTGCAAAAAAATATTTTTCGAAATTTCTGAACAGCTTAGTGAAGTCATCGGTAATTATTGTTATGAATTATTTGGAAGAACTGTTACACATTATTTGTGAATTTTCAAATTGAAAATGAAACTAACAAAAATGGTTTTTTTAAATTTCATCTAAAACAAACAAGATGATGTGAAAATGTGTTTTTATCACCTGGATTTACAAATATAGTCACTCTTTTTCTATACTGTATGAATAATCTTCGGTATGTTGAATAATATTTCTCTTCTTAACTCTCCTTTTTTTCTTCGCAACACTCTTCAAAGGTTCTCTTTTTTACTTTTTTTCTTGGTGACACGCGATACAGGAACATTTTGCGAAGGGACTGTATTCTCCTTCAAGATCCCAAGAGCTTGTCGTCTATGGACTGACCAAGAGACTCACTCAATCCTAGATTAGTCTGCACCAGTAAGTTACAGTCATTTTCTCACGGAAAATGAATAAATCTTATTCCAGTATAACTTATTCCAGTATAAGAGTCACATTGAGGTACACAACACAGAATATTCACCAACTAAACCAGAATTTCATTGAATGTCAAACAATCACAATAGATTCGACAAGTATTAAGTGTACAATGGCTAAAATCATATGAACATTAATGTTTCGAAAAGTAAACAATATGGATATACATACATAATCTTTTTCCATACTGTATGAATAATTTTCGGTATGTTGAATAATATCTCTCTTTTCTCTTCTTAACTCTCTTTTTTTTCCTCTCAACTCTCTTTGAAGGTTCTTTTTCACTTATTTTCTTGGCCAAAGACGATACAGGGAAATTTTGGGAAGGGACTGTATTCTTCTTCAAGAGCCCATCGCCTGTCTATAGACTCTGCTCAATCCTAGATTAGTCTGCACCAGAACGTTACGTTTATTTTCTCAAGGAAACTTATTCCAGTACAACGGTATCGTTTTGCCAAGAGTCACATTGAGGTACACAACAATAATGAATCACTCATTTTCCTCACTCGAGGACGTACAGAACATTTACCAGGTAAACCAGAATTTCATTAAATGTCAACAATCACAAGAGATTCGACAAGTTTTGAGTATACAATGGCTGAAATCATATAAACATCAATGTTTCAAAAAGTAAATAATGTACGTATGTATAGTTTCAAAAATCGACACCAGAGTATCCCTTATTTCAATTCCCAATTATCTATCGGATGTAATTCAACGTCCGTCGGGGCACTAGCCAGGAAAGTAGTTTTTTTTTTGTGGATATTCGACTAACATACACCTATTGTATAGGTATTTGTGGTCAGCTACCTTGAGGAATAAGTTCATTTTAATTTTTAATGAAATAATAATAACTGGCTACCGATATGTTACAGACTTCTGTCCCATATAACAGATCACTAGCTTTGTGAGTGCCTACTCTTATGAAGTGTTTTTTTATAGATAAATTGAAACCGTAGACGGCTTGAAAATATATTTATTTTGATAATTATTTTCCTTTCTTCAGGTAAATCATCCTGAATAGTAGTATTAGTTCGTTTTGTTACGGTCATACTGTGAATTTGGATAGATCGATAAACCACTCTCCTAGTTGCTCTTGCACTGATCGTTTACGATTTAAGTAACAAAGAGGATTACAAATTATTTAGTGTCGTCGGTGTAGAAGGCGTGGTGGTGCTGGAAAATCAATTGTAGGTCAGATGTGTATGTATGGTAGAGGACGGGACCCAGGACTGACCCTTGTTGTAGGCCAGATAGAACAATGTGCTGTTTGGAGTTCACCCACTCGAACCAAAAACTTTCTGTTGGTGAGAAAAGATTATTTCTTGAAATGATTGAAATTAATAAATCCAATCGAAATATGAACAAAAAAACAGATACCGAAAATCTTAGTAAAATCTACAGTTATCTTTTACAAATAGATCAAAACTGATGATTTTCAAAGAATAAAAATTCACACACCCACTACAATATTTTATATGTTTCTGACGATTAATCATAGGCAGTAATTTCAAATATTTCAATGTCACTTGAAACGTCAAAGCTATAACACCATTCCGACCAATGTTTTCTTATTTTACGTTTTCTTTTTCTAAAATAATGTTAATCAATCAACCACTTACATTACTGTAAGTACTTCCTTCTTTTTAAGTATTTTTTCTCAATAATGTAATTTACATATTTTAGGACCCTGAAGAAGTTTCAAAATTGAAACGAAAGCTCGGTCCAAAGTATTGAAGAGTTTTTCATATTTCAACACTTGTGCTGACTGAAGATCCCCGTTATTCCCCACTGTTCATACCAATTTTCAGTCGTTATATCTAATTTATATATATATATATATATATATATATATATATATATATATATATATATATGTATATATATATATATATATATATGTATATATATATATATATATGTATATATATATAGCAGATTGTATATTATCAAAATGATATTTTCTATACGTAACTTGACTCCAAAACTACTGCTTCTAATTTATACTTTAATTTCTTCTGACTCTTTCGGCTTTTTCTGAAGTGGTGGTGGGACATCATACTCCCCCTAATACCATTATAGGAAAATTTAGCCAAACAGAAAACCAAAATAATTCCAAGTAGTCTAACTCTCCTTATTTTACTTTCTCCAAAGTAAGAGTTCACGTTGAAAAATCAATGATTAAGACAAACAAACAAACAAATATCCTTCAAAATCAACTTCATAGGCAAAATGCATGGTGGGAAAATTTATTTTTACTTTGGAACATACCCTATCGCCCCAAGGGGATTTAATATATAATTTTAACCAAATTTCATACCCTAAAATCGAGCAGGAACTTTTATCGACTCATAGGAACATCCTGAAGAAAATGGATGGAATAGAAAAATCGATAAAAAACCAATCCATAAAACGACCATACTCGTATAAGTACTTATCACAAAATACATAAATATATATATATGTGTATGTGTACTGTTACGAATCTGGGGTTGATGGCTATCAAAATACTGAACTAAATATTCTCCTTGTTTTTACGCTTCAGAATAAACAACAATAATGAACTCTGACAATTAAATAATTGAATCGAAATTAACTGCTAAATGTACCGCGCAGTCCACTTCCTGGGTTCAAATTTGATTTTGATCTGGATCGACTCTTTTCCTCAATGAACTGACTTCCACTCGCTCATTTGCACCTAAAACGTTCCTGACGAACTCTTCTCGGACTTACTCGGAATTCCTGGATTCAGAGTACTTCCTGAAATATTTCGCCACGTCGGCTAGACGAGAGTCAACATGCAGTGGTGTAGTGTGTTCCTTTTCGTAACAATACTTTCTCTTCAAATCTAGTTTTTGAAATGTGTTATGGAAAATATTGGCAGACTTCATATAATTTCATCTTCTGGGGTTCTTACTTGTTTTAGACGAGTAGGAATTCACACTATCTCAAGTAGAATTACAATTAGGTAAATATATGCATATTAATCTTCCACTACTGTAAGTTCAGACTGGCCGTCAATTTCAAAACATTATCAACTGCAATTCTCTGACGAATAGTATAGTAACAGGTTGTGAATAATGATATAAACTTAAGTTTTCCTCTCACCACCAATTTTTTCATTGCTATAGTTAACGTCATGATTATTAGTAATTTTAGTGGTTGTTCACACCAATATTTTTTTAAATCTGACTTAATAAGACGTAAAATTTACCCCGGTTCCTGATATGAGGTTTAACTTCAATGTTGTGGCTATAGTTGTTGAATTAAATTTTTCAAAACAGAACAGATTATATTCTGAAAAGCTATAACGCAAAACGCCAGGGGATAGAAGACACAATACGAAACGAAACTTAAATTTTATTCTGAGAACAATTTTTCTTTTTAAATGTTCTCATATACGTACATGAGTATAAAAGCTTTGGGATGAATTCAGTTGAATATAAAATAAGTTCCTGACCACAAACCAAAACTTGGAATTTTTTTTGAGCCCCATCTTGAATTTTGATAGAAACAAATTATCCAATTTTAAAATCCTAATTACACTACCTCAAAATTAGGATTAAACAAAAAACCTTAAATTTGCTGCTATATTGTTGAAAAAATTCATAATGTCAAGAAACCATAATGTTCATGTAAATTTCAATTCAACGAAATAGATGGAAGTTGGGTGTTAAAATTAAGAGTTGGTTGTTAGTTATTTTAAACAAAAAAATCCCTTTCCCTTGTTAACAAAGAAACACAATATGTTTACATGATTGTAGTGTTTTTCAATGTTGACCCGCCAAATCATGCTTCCTGAAAAATATTGTTTTCATTTTAACCTCAAGTCAGGTATTCCAAAATCTTCAAATAAGAAATATGTAATTTAATCTTATTTATCGATTTTAGATGTCTTGAGAATGTAATGATAATTGAATGGTTTGAAAATAACAAAGAGTTTCTTCAATCATTTATACATAAGGGTTAATATATATAATATATAAATATAAAAAAAATACATTTTAAAATATATATTTATATTTTATGATGCGCATTATTACATTAATTTCTAGTATTTTGATTTTTATTATTTTTATTTTATTAATAACCAGTCATCAAATAAAATA
>JAFIRS010008916.1:0-13544 GCA_018342105.1 Gonioctena quinquepunctata | reverse complement strand
AATATCATTCAATGTTCTGCGTGGTATTTGCCAGGAAAGTAGTTGTTTTTCACCTGAGATCTACCATTTTCTGGTTCAATTTTATATTGAATCCTTTATGTGAAGAAAACCGTTTAATTCGATTTTTTCAATACTATTTCTGTCAACCCAAACATAGATCCAACCTCACTTTTAATATATATATATATATATAAATATATATATATATATATATATATATATATATGAAAGAGAGTAATATCGAGGGGACTGTTAAAAACAAAATGGAAGGAATTTAATGGACATAGCCCTCAGAGAAAAGTGCTAACCGTAGACACGTGTTTCGGGCTCTCGGCCCTCATCAGTACGGTGGAGAAGTGCAAGGATGAACAACACTTGGTAGAAAACGACAAATCAACGGAGTCAACAAACATATTTATATTCCTGGACTCGGATGTCACGCAGGTAGCTATAGCTGCCTCCGTGGTGACGTTGGTTGTTGCCCTGGAATTCAGGGTCTGCTAACCGAAATCACAAATGAGCGGCTGGCTTCTGTTTGTCCGTTGAGTTGTCGTTTTCTACCAAGTGTTGTTCATCCATGCACTTCTCCACTATATATATATATATATATATATATATATATATATATATATATATATATATATGTATATATATATATATATATATATAATAATAATAAAATAAAAAATCTTTTATGAAAGGTTACATACTCTGTACATAGAACCTAACAAAAGGCAGGATTCAATATCTGCGCATGAAACATCATTGCAGAGCTTGCTCTTCCATCCAACCATATATATATATATATATATATATATATATATATATATATATATATATATATATGGAAGGAATTCAATGGACATAGCCCTCAGAGAAGTGTTAACCGTAGACATGTTTGTGCTTCGGCTCATCAGTCGGTGGAGTGTAGGATGAAAAACACTTGGTAAAACGACAAATCAACGGAGTCAACAAATGAGCGGCTGGCTTCTGTTTGTTGACCCGTTGATTTGTCGTTTTCTACCAAGTGTTGTTCATCCTGCACTTCCACGTACTGATGAGGGCCGAGAGCCCGAAACACGTGTCTACTGTTAACACGTCTCTCTGAGGGCTATGTCCATTAAATTCCTTCCATTTTCTTTTTATCAGTCCCCTCGATATTTCTCTCTTTCATATATATATATATATATATATATATATATATATATATATATATATATATATATATATATATATATGTATATATATATATATATAGATGAAAGGGAGGAATTTCGATAGGACTTTTAAACAAAATGGAAAAAAATTAATGGACATAAACGAAAAACCCTGAGTAACAATTGAAAAAACTATGATAATACGAATATTAGTATAACCATTGTCTATCTTTAGACAATGGTATAACACTCAGACATTACTTATATGTCTATGGTATAACATATAAACGAAGACAGATGACATTATATAGTTGACAATTTGAAGCAACTAGCGGTAAAAGTTTGAACTGTGTGAAGTTACGATAAATACGTTCATAGGAGTACATTTTTTAATGTGATGAAGAAATAGGCCTCTTTAATTTGGAATTAGGAAAAATAACTTCAAACATTTTTTCGATTTGTTACTGAATTTTCTAGGTGGTAATCTCAATGTGCAAATCAAAATATTTTATAAAAGGGTCACATGCGTGGTCCCTATTCTTCAATTGGGAATTCAAAATTAGATGCCAGCGCCGAAGTGGCAAGAATTCAAACCAGACATACGTACATTGTCTGTTTTCTCAGATGTTATACACTTGTGTTTGGAGTTTTTCTTAAATTATTTCCATTTGGTATTGTTTTCCAGTTTTTTTTAGTAGTGTTATTCATTTCAAGACTCTAGTGAAGTGGTGTATTCAAATCTTAAGACAATACCATTTGCGAAAACTCACTTTGAAGGAGACAAAGTATGTTCTAAATTGCTTGCAAAAAAAATATTTTTCGAAGTTTCTGGACAGCTTAGTAAAGTTATCGGGATTTATTGTCATGCATTATTTTGAAGAAATGTTACACATTATTTGTGAATGTTCGAATTGAAAATAAAACTAACCAAAATAGTTTTTTTTATTTCATCTAAAACAAACAAGATGGTTTGTAAATGTGACCTTATCACCTAGATATACATATATAGCCACTTTTTTCCATACCGTATGAATAATTTTCGGTATGTTAAATAATATCCCTTTTTTCTCTTCTTAACTCTCTTTTTTCCTTCTCAACTCTCTTTGAAGGTTCTCTTTTTCACTTTTTTCTCGGCCATACACGATACAGGAACATTTTGGGAAGGAACTGTATTCTTCCTCAAGATCCCGTCGTCTGTCTACAGACTCACTCAATCTTAGATTAGTCTGCACCAGAACGTTACGTTCTTTTTCTCACGAGAAATGATGAAAACTTATTCCAGTACAACGGTATCGTTTTGCCAAGAGTCACATTGAGGTAAACAACAATATTGATTTGAACTTGAATTGCTCATTTTTTCACTTGAGGACGAACAATAGAACATTCACCAGGTAAACAAGAATGTCATTAAATGTCAACAATCACAAGAGATTCGACAAGTTTTTGGTATACAATGGCTAAAAGCATATATACATTAATGTTTCGAAAAGTAAATAATGTACTTATGTATAGTTTAAAAAATCGACACCAGAGTGAGTATTCGTTATTTTGAATTCCCAATAGATATGCGAAAAGCATATATACATTAATGTTTCGAAAAGTAAATAATGTACTTATGTATAGTTTAAAAAATCGACACCAGAGTGAGTATTCGTTATTTTGAATTACCAATAGATATGCGAAAAGGGCTTCTTTAAGAGCACTTTCATATTTCGCAATACTCACAAGAAAAGCAATCATGTTCAGCGCTCCCCACCTGAAAAAACAGACCACTCATCCATAATCAATTTGATTTGGAAGATGAAAAATTCAGCTTTTTCTAAAACGCTCTAAATACATACCTTACATCGAAGATTCCACACCAAAACAGAACACACAGAATACTAAAATACCGAATTTCTTCGAAATACCCGACCATTGGCAACACTGAGAAACGCCACTTTTTTGCAAATAATTCGGCTGCGTTTTATTGGTTCACCTCAGTTCCACCAGTAGGGGAGAGTTGACGTTTTATTGAGTTTGGGGTAGACTTTTTGAACCCTACCGATGAATAAACATTTCCAACCGATTTTATCGGTATTTTCGAGTAGAGGGAAGTTGTTTGAGGAAAATAAAATGAAAAATGTATAAAGTAAGGATTTGACGGCGAGACCACAGTAGAATGCTCTATAGCATTGTACTGTGGCGAGACTGAGAAACTTGGTGGCTGTTTACGAAGGTGCAGAAAAAATCGAAAATGCTCTGAATTTATAATCCGATTAATCAGAAGAAAATTAAACCACCTAATTCAGCAGCGCAGTTGGAAAGCGGAGAAGTCAACGACTTTATTATATCAATCTTGGCTTATAAAAAAGAAATCGAATTCCAGTTCATCAAAAATCAATAAGATATGTTCGTCAAAAGTTGAATCAATGTCCAGATGTAAGGTTTGGATGCAAATATAATTCAAATAAGGGTTTTTATAAATATTATAATTGTCATATTTGTTATAAAAAGCTCCTAAGTGTCCAAACAAAAAAGATCAGTTAAACAAATGTAGTTAATTCTAATCCAAACAATATCTTGGAAGAAAATTTTGTATTCAATACAAGCGGAAATACAGAACCAATTTTGATATATGTAAAAGTTGACAATAGGCATTGAACGTTTTGTATGGGAACAGGAGCAAGTTATAGTGTGATCTCAAAAACCTATGATAAACATTTCTGCAAAAAAAATGCATACAAAATAATTTGAAAGTTAAAACTGTTAGGAATGATAATATGGGGGGGGTTATAGAAATAAGATTTCTGAAATACCATTTTTTGTCACCGAACATGGTGGCCCATCATTGATAGGCCGTGATTTTAATGAATTGTTCGATCTGGACATTTCCAGGTCTTTCAATAAGGGTGCCATTTCCATAATATTGAAATCAGATACCATATTTCCAGAATTTTTTAGAGGGAGACCATTTACATTTGCCATCGAACAGAAAGTGGAAAAGGAACTGAAAAATATTGAAGTCTTTCTAAAAACCAATAAAATTAAATGGCAGCAAAAGTAAAGCTATGGTTTTGGGTATCAAACAAAAAGTTTCGAATGTAAAGTATTAACTACTCCAAATTGAAAATCAGTTGGTTGAATTTGTGAAAAACTTCAAGTACTTGGGGTTTATTATTGATGACTGTCTTGAATTCAATGCTCACTGTGACTATGTAACCAAAAAAATATCCGAAAAACTTTTTTTTTTTCAAGATTTGACTTGATTCGGAAGAACAGTATACAGCACAATAATTCAGCCTCATTTTGATTATTGTGCCTCATTACTTTATCTTCTAAACAACCAATACAAAGATAATTTGCAGAAATTACAAAACCGTGGCATGAGAATAATATCAAGATGCAACCTGTACACCCCTATTACCTTGACGTTAGAAACATTAAATTGGTTCTCAGTGAGAAATAAATTGTTTTTAAACACCATGGTTTTCATTTTCAAATTGTCAAAAAATATGCTTCCATCTTACTTTAATATTTTCATCACCTATAACAACGAAATCCATCAATACAATACAAGAAACTCTAACACCTTCTATATAAACAGGACCCGATACCATTCCTCAATGAGAAGTTTATTATTCAAAGGCCTCACTGATTTCAATAACCTACCATATGAAGTGAAAAACACTGTAACTCTGCAAATTTTAAAAAACAATTTGATAACCTATATGGAATCACTTTGTGACATTGTATGGATACATAACAACATGGGCTATTGAGATTCGATATTGATGGTGAAGGATAATGTTGAAAATATTGTATTTTCGTTTTGTATTTGATAATTATCATTGCTCATCTGGCAACAGTAATCATTTATATGTGTATATTTGTTTTGTTTTTTTACTAGTAATCTGTTTTAGCATGTTTTATACGTACAAACTACATAGGGTAAATTTTCATTGTGATTTTAATGTAATTTAATATTTTTTAAAGTGAAACTTTTATTACATCGCCTCAAACTTTTTCGTCCATCTATTGCATGTCGCGTGACGGTCGGCCGCGGAGTAGGGGTAAAGTGAAAGGCGCTCGACAGAGCAGCCGAGGCCAATATGGCGGCGCCGGTGCGCATCAGCTGACCGTGTGGTGTATAGACTATTACTCATTTGTGCCAGTGCTCCACGCTATTTGTTTGTTTTTATCAGTGTTTAATGTAAATGTTGCTATGTTTTTGCTTTTGATAAACGACACATCTAGTGAGTCCGAAAAACTGATCAACGAGGAAACAGCCAAGAATAGTGCAAAATGAATGACGATGAATTAATTTTTTTTACGCCGTAAAAGACAGAACGCCGACAGAGCTCGTGCTTAAAGAAAAAAGATCTTGGTGAGTAAACATAGTTTTTATATCGAATTTATTAGAATTATTAGAATGTTTGGCTGGTGCTTATTGTTGTTTATGTATTTATTTCAATTTTGAGTGCTTGAATTTATTATTTAACTTATTTCGTATGAATATAGTTGGAGACCTAGTTATCATTTCCCATAATCATTCCCATTTTCCAAGTATAAAATTAAGATTGATGATGCGATTTTAATACCCTAAATCGAATATTTTTCCAAACATTTTTAGTTAAATGTCTACAATGCGAAAAAAAGTTTCACTTATACCGTGGTTTCATAAAACCACACAACTTTTATTTATTTATTTTTACTATTTTAAATTGTATACATATTTGTATATTAGGACATTCCTAAAAAAATAAATAAACTCATTACCTATAGGAGTAATTGAATAACCTATTGATTATTCAGTGTGGGGAACACCAATAGTTCCAATAGTGAATGCTACGGTGATAATTTGTGGGTAAGTAAGTTATTCCTTTCAAATTGACCAATTTCCTTTGTCACGAATCAAATATCTTATTTTTGAAGTGCAAGGAGGGATACATTTTAGTAAAGTGAAGTTATTGAATGCATATCAACAAATAAGTGATGAATTGAAAAATCTCTAAACACATAAAGGTTTGTTCAGATACAACTTTGCTCCTTTTGAAATAGCTAGTATTTAAAATATCATTGAAACATTATTGTTACAAGGTTTAAATCGTGTAGTTTGTTTTATGGACAATACCTTGGTAACTGGTATAGACCCAAAGGATCAAAATGAACTTCTGAAAGCTGTGTTGAAGCAGTTACAAGAAGCTAAGCTAAACTCAAATTACCTCCAGAACAATATAATTTTTTTAAATCAAATTTTACTTATCTAGGGTATGATATTGATAAATATGGATTACCTACGTCCAAATAACAAATATTTTCTCTATCAAAAATGCTCCTATAACAGATATTTCCTCTTTGAAATCATTTTTAGGAGATATTACTATGGAAAATCCCACACCTAACATTTTCGACCAATTAAAAGCCTGTATTTTGTATCGTTACCATAGCAAGTAAAAAAAAATCCGAAAATGTTTCTTCTCCTTGGGGTAAGAATCATGAAATTACACTGGAAATTTTTTGACGTTTATAGGTAAAATGACATTTACAAATCGAAATGGAAGCTGGAAACTTTAAAACATATCGTTTGGGTCGGCCCAACAACACTCCCAGGCCAATGTAAGTAGTTTTCAGTGACTCTAAAATAGTTTCTCTGTGCTTGAAACGCCGTAGGAATTTGGCTAACGATATCAGTTATCGAATGGGGGCTGATTTAACATTAGCTCAGAGAGAACAAATAAAAATGACTCGCAAAGAACTCGAAGATTGAAAGAATGGGGGTGAAACTAACCTAACCATTAAATGCATAAAAGGAGCACCTAAAGTGGTCGAGAGCAAAAGGAACTGACTTATCCGGATAAAAAAACTAAGCTGTTACTACCAGAATGTTGGTGGGATTAGAACCAAATGATGTGACTTTAAACTATCCATTTTGACCTGTGTATCAGCTGATGCTAGTGATTATAGTTTATGGACAGTTATTTCACACATCATGCCAGACGGATCTCCCCATAACATATGCTTCTCAAACTTCATCACCTGCAGGAAGTAATACAATAATTTCATAGACATATTACTGAATTACTTCAATATGGCATTTCCCCTAACAATATGTAAGAACATAAACAAGGGAAAATTGTTGAGAGATTTGCATATTCTCTAAAAAAATCATCCTGATTTGAAACTCATATACAAACGGAGGCTTATTCAACATAAACATCTTAAAATATAAAAAAATCAGACTTTAGTAACTTCAGTCAGAATTCCGAGAAAAATAAAGCATCTTGGTCAATTATTAATACTGTTATAAACAAAAACAAATCAATTCAACCCAATGTGCAAATTATCCATGATAGTCAACTGGTAACATCCCCTAATGAAGTTGCCAATATATTCAACGATTTTTTCATAGAAGCATCCAAAAAAATAAGTATAGTATACCACCATCAAATATAATCGACAATTCTGAGAGAGGAGCCAAGAGTAACTTACAATCTATGGTTTTTCTACCTTTGACAGAAGACGAGATAATTTGCATATTTGCAAAACTCAAAAATAAACCATCATCAGGACCTGATGATCTCCCATGCAATATTATCAAGGAATTTAGATCTTTCATAATAGAACCAATTATTCATATTGTCAATTTTTCCTTCAAAACAGTCATTTTTCCAGATCAACTGAAAAGTTATTCCAATTCATAAAAAAAAGCCAGAACAGAGTTGGATAACTACAGACCAGTATCATTGACTCCAGTGTTTTTTAAAGTGTTTCAATATACTATGCTGCATAGGCTCAATCCTCTTATTGAAAAATTCAACCTAACACCTAGGTTTAGGTTTAGGAAAACAAGATCAACTAATACTGCTACCACAGAATCCATTACATGTATCATTAATGCATTTGATGAAAAGAAATATCCCAGAGGAATATACTGTGACTTGAGGAAAGCCTATGAATGTGTACCACATGATCGACTATTGGACAAACTTTGGTCACTTGGTATCAGAGGCAAATTACATGACTGGTTCAAATCCTTTCTCACAAACAGAAAATAATATTCACTTATATCCCATAATGATGGAGGAATGATCAGTCAACACACTTCAAGCACTGCACTTGCAGAAATAGGAGTACCTCAGGGAAGTGTTGTAGCCCCTACATTATCATCTCTATGTGACAGATATAGTACATTATTTGGCCGATTTTAAAATTGTTTTATATGCTGATGACTTATCAATTCTTGCATCTAAGGAATCACATGATTTGAAACAAACAGCTTGTGAGAATCTCATGACAAAAATTTCATATTGGTTTTCCAAAAATATGCTTTACAGAAATATAACAAAAACGGAGTTTCTTATTTTCCATACAAAACAAAAACAAGTTAAAAGTACAACTATGAAGATTGATAACTATAACATCAATCAGAATAACAGCATCAAATTTCTAGGCATGACAATCAGTGATACCTTAGACTGGGAGAGTCACAAAGAATATAATGAAGGTAGTAAATATCAAAATATTTCAAATACGGTGCATGTATAGAGTACTGACAATCCAAGTACTGAAAAACTTTTATTATGCAGAAATCCAATCAAGATTGACTTATGGTTTAATACCATGGGCACAGTCTACAGCCGCAAAAACACTCTTTATTGTCCAGAAAAAACACATTAGAGCTCTGCTATGCAATCCGTGCCGAGTAAACATTTATTCAAGAAACTTCAGATATTACCCATCACGTGTCTTTATATATTGGAAATTGCCTGCCTGCCTTTAAAACAAAAACAATCTGCTTTGTCGCAAATATATTCATAACTATTTCACTCGAAATCAAAATCTTCTAAAAACCCCACAAAATAGATTGAAATTAACCCAGAACTGTCCTCTCAACATTGGAATCCGAATATACAGGGTGTTTCATAATTGAATTCTGATCCTAAAGGGCGATATTCCTTGGATGATTTTAATAAAAATTCTTCATGTGAACATAGGTCCGCAACCGCTTTATTTCTGAGATATAGGATGTTGAAATTTAACAAAAAAATCAGTTCTTCCCCTCTGAAACCACTTTGGCTTTTTTTTCAATTTTGGTACATGCAAAGTACGCATAAAAATACATTTTTTCCATGATAAAGGATTTCTTAATTTTTATCGGTGGCATCTCTGTTAACATGCCCTGTCATATTTTTTATCAAAATAATGATACGCCACTGTCTTTTTTCCAAATAAATATTATTTTTGTAATTGTCCTCTATCTTCTCATAAAAATGGTCTCCTGCCTTTTTTTCGTCCGGTTTTCGATTTAGAAAATAAAATACATTCATTTGCTTATCCCTATTCGATTTTTTCTCTTAGTCTTAATTTCACAATTGTGGTAGACAAGATTTTTATAATTTTATGGTAACTATTATTTAGTTTTTGTAATGAGTACGCATAAAAATAATAATATATGCTTTATTGTCCAAAGAAAATAATCTTAGTGACAAAGTAATTCATCTTGAGGAAAGAAGTGGTTATTAAAATTATTTATGGAAACAGTCTGTTAGTATCTCGAGAAAATTAAAATTGTAGGGTACAGAACAACGCAAAAAAGAAAGACTATGCACTACAAAGTATAAAACGGCAATGTCATGTAAATGATAAAATATAAAAATATGATAAAAGAAAAGAGTATAAAGGTAATAAGGTATAAAAATATTTACAAAAACTCTCATTGTAAAACTCTTGCAGACTATAATAGGGTCTAACACTGAGGAGGTCTTTTAGAGTTTTTCTGAAACGAATGAAATCCAAAGTTTTCAAGTGATGTGGTAGATGGTTATACATCTTGAGGCCATTAAACACAATCGAGTCCTTAATGAGGGATGATGTAGGTAAAGGTAGTCTGAGATCATTGGAATGTCGGGTGGCATGGGTTTTATTTTTAAAAACATAACTATTATGAACAAAAAATACCAAAATCAAATAAACTGTTCAGAATGTCCACCTCCTGCAAGTATGCACCCTTCAGCCCTCCTTGTAATTGACTCGCGTACTCTTTGGAAAATTCCTGGAGTATTCCTTATTGCTTTACAGGAAACTATTATTACGCGGTTTCGCAATTCTTCCTCAGTTAGAATTGTTTGACTGTACACCAAAGTCTTAAGATGTCCCCAAAGAAAATAATCAAGACTGTTTAAGTCTGGGGATCTAGCTGGCCATGACTCTGTTTCCCCACAACCTATCCAGCGATTATGAAAGTTTTGCTTTAAATATTCGCATGCTAGAGCACTAAAATGAGCAGTTGCACCATCGTGCATAAACCACATGCGATTTCACATTAAAATAAGAACATCTTCCAACAGAATTGGCAGATTATCTTCAAGAAATCGGCGATAATTATGTCCATTTAATCTGCGTGGTATAAAAAAGGCCCAATTAGGTATCTCCAATAATTTCAGCCCAGACATTTAATGAGGACTGCTCCTGGTGAGGAGATTCCAAGATTGCATGCGGATTTTCCTCAGCCCAAAAATGATTATTATGAAAATTTCGGATCCTGTTTTTAGTAAAACTGACTTCGTCCGAGAATAAAATTTCCCTGTCAAATAAAGGATTTTCGGTAACTTTTTGGAGAAACCATTGGCAGAAATTTACTCGTAATGGAAAATCTCGAGGAAGTAGAGCCTGAACCAGTTAAAAGTGATAAGGATATAATAAATAATCATGAAGAATCCTCCATACTAGAATATGGGCGATATTCAAATTATTGGCAAGTTGCCTCGTACTTATTTCAGGATTTTCGCCAAGTAAATTTAAAACAGCTACCTCAATTGCTGGAGTTCTTGCAGTCTGATGTGCTCCTTTCAAGTGATGATTTGGCTCAAAACTTCCTGTTTCACATAACCTTCTGTGGGTGCTTGAAATCGTTCGAGCATCAGGAACCATTCCATTTGGGAAGCGCTCTTGATGCAGTCGCCTGGCTTCATATGCGTTCCCGTCAGCAAGCCCATACAAGTAATGCATGTATGCTAATTCGGTATTTGTAAAATTTACCATGTTTTTTTTTAATAAACAAATTTTTATAACGTAAATAATCACATATCTAGCTAAAGAAGTGTGAAAATTGTTTATGTTGAATAGCCCACAAGATAATCCTACTACTCTTCAACGGCTGATTTCGCATAGGGACAAGTAAATTAATGCATTTTATTTTCTAACTCAAAAACCGTTCGCCGGACGAAAAAAAGGCAAGAGACCACTTTTATGAGAAGATAGAAAACAATTACAAAAATAATATTCATTTGGAAAAAAGACAGTGGCGTATCATTATTTTGATAAAAAATATGGCAGGGCATGTTAACAGGGACGCCACTGATGAAAATTAAGAAATCCTTTATCATGGAAAAAATGTATTTTTATGCGTACTTTGCATGTACCAAAATTGAAAAAAAAAGCCAAAGCGGTTTTAGAGATATTGGGGAAGAACTGATTTTTTTGTTAAATTTCAACATCCTGTATCTCAGAAATAAAGCGGTCTCGGACCTATGTTCACATGAAGAATTTTTCTTAAAATCATCCAAGGATTATTGCCCTTTAGGATCAGCATTCAATTATGAAACACCCTGTATAAGAAAATTCCTAAGGAAATAAAAGATAAAGAGAACCACTTTAAATTAAAAAAGTCGCTATCAAAACTGTTAGGGGGCGGCTTATTCTATACTTGGGAGAATATTTCAACATGGAGCATACAAACTAACTGTGAATTTTATGATTGTATACTGTGTATTTGATATTTATATCATGTGTATTGTGTTATGTATTAAAATTTTGGACATGTTTTTATAATTGAACATAAAATAATATTTTTTAAGCATAGAATTGTGCTAATTCATCCAAATTAGCATAATAATTTATCCTGGAAAAATGGCATGGTAAAAAGGTAATTATGAAATTCATCTGAAACATACTATTTTATCAAATTTAAAGCAAAAAACTCATGTATAAGGAGTACCCTGGACCTTTATTGAAATTATATTGAGTTGAACTATGGGGCAAGGAATTAATTAAGATGAAATAAAAAATATTTTCTTTTGGTAGTTTTTATATATATATATATATTTTATATATATATTATATATATATATATATTTATATATATATCTTATATATGTAAAGAACTATTATACTATCTACATTCCTGATGGTATGGCTCCAAAGTCCTTAAATCTCTCCAAGTAGGTGGTAAATTACTATGTAAATGATTTCCACATCTCTTGCAGGGTGCACTAAACAGTGTGATGTAACTGTGGAGCCACTGCTGCAAAGTAATTTTCAATGATTTAACTTCAATACTATCTGTGAAATATATTTCTTTTACATCACTAAATTGAACTTAATTTTTATATTATGGTCAGACCTACTCACCATGAAAGATTTTACTGCTAGCTCAGGCATTGTAGGAGAATGAAAATGGCACATGGCAGCATGACAATTTTCAGTGACTTTCCTGAAAACTTTATAGCGAGATTCAGTCCACAGATCATTGGATTCGGCATGAGCTTTCACAACCACCCACTCGACCATGAGACCTTTGAATGCTACAATTGTTTTCAAAACTCTTCCAATAGAAGCCTTGAAATGAATTATTCAACATGAAAAGATTGTCAGTTTTTCTAAAGTATCAGTTGTACTACCTGAAAACTGGATTTGGTACCAACGGCCTACTGTAGTGAATGTAACATCAGGGAAAAGCCTATCAAACTAGTAATCAAGTTTTCAATAACCCTAAAAAAAGTTCGTCATATGAATTCAAAGAATTACTTCTTTTACTTACTCTGGTGGAACATTATGATTGCTTGTTTGTGTTTTCCTTCTTTTTGTTGTACTGAAAGTCTTGTAAGTTTTATTGAAAGAATTTGCAGCCAGAATATTCCCGCTACAGGCTATACTCTCGAATCTGGAATTCAAAAGTTGGGATTATCTACAACACTACAGTATCTTGGTTACTTTATCCGTCCATTTGTAGCTATTAACTAACTGGCCATAGAGCGCCTGCCTTTCTTGAGTAGTCTCTTGACTTAGGTATGTAGTATTTCCTAGGCTGAAGGCTCCAGGGGGTGGAGTTAGACTTGAAACAGAATTTTCTACGTCCCTGCCAAAGTAAAAGGTGAATAGTATTTCTCTCATTATAAAATATTTTCATTTCACCTCAAATTGTTGTTTACTGTTGTGAGGAGCTCTTGGAGTTCGAGGGTGAATTTGCCATCTTCCCCATGGTCTGCTCTCAAACCATTACTCACTGATTCGAAAACACTTCGTACATTGGATCTCAAAACTTTAATCGAATTTAAAGCAGCATTCAACTGATCTATATCCCTTTCCATGGTAATTACAAATAACAATGTTTTGTTCAAAATTACT
>JAFIRS010008915.1:0-13546 GCA_018342105.1 Gonioctena quinquepunctata | reverse complement strand
TAAGTATATCAATAATGTTTATGTGTAATGGAAAATAAATAAACAAGATTTTGTAAATATATGTTTTATTTCATATCAAATATCTACATGATCATATTCATCATCATATTCATCATATAGTTGATATTTCTCGATGATGTCATCAGGTAGGAATGGTAAAGGGTGTGGAGAAATCCTTCCAGATCCAATTTGATCATTTCTTCACAGAATTGTTGCAAGTTTAAGGCTCCCTGGCTGAATTCCTCACAAAGTATTGTACCCTTGACGTACTTCTCGGATAAATGTGCACATCTTTGGATTTCATCTTCATCGAAGCAAACATTCAAATCATAGACTGTAGCATGGAGGACATCTTGACTTAAAGCATTCAAGTAGGAGTTCAATCTATCGATGGCTGTATTGATGTCCATGGCTTCCGTCCAACATTGACTCGAGTAATGCATCCACATATTGAAAACTGAAACGAAAAAAGAATTGTTAATATATTCCATTGACATTCAAATAATTTTACTTACATGAGAAAAATGTGATGCTCAAATATAGTACTTCTACACTGAATGTTATTTTTAATGGAGAAATATCTATATTCAACATAAAATCACTATATCCTAACTATTAACATATAAACAATATTATCATTTAATGTAGTTGAATTCTACTAGAGGTCGAGTTCTCAAACTCCCTGCTACTTGTGGACTCTGACCCAAATATGTTATGTATATTTGAAATCTGAAGCATTTATGCAACTGACATCGTCCGCATTGAATTCATCGAAATACTTTTGACAACCATGATTTGAATAAAGTATCATTATCATCACGTAATGTCATTAGAATAGATCTCCCATATCGGGTTATACAAATCATCATACCAAGTATGTTGAAAGCTTTACCGATGGGTAATGATGATATTGGTCTTTGTTCAAAAGCTCCCACCCTCTTTTCAATTATTGAAGAATTGATTCTCTTCAAATCTACAACTTTTGGAAGAAAGACATGTAAGACTGTATGAAAAAATATAGATTATTTCACCTTATAAAAATACACTCACTCAATTGAGAAACTTCTCGTACTCTGTATTCACTCTGATGATATTATCTAACATCTGATTTCCCATCAACGACTCCACACATTTTATAAGAGACATCCCCACCCCATTTCCAGTAGATGGGAGTGTGAAGGTCAGTGCGCGCTTGAACATCAGCACATTCATCAATACTCGCAGTTCACTCCTACCTCTCTCACAGGATGAATGCCCTCCTCGCTTGGAGAGTACAAGGATTCATGAAGGTCATGACTACACAGAATATGTATGCCTACACCACAACTTTAGTCAAGGTCAAACAAACATCGAGATCAAATCTTAAGGTTGCCGAAACAATCCCAACATCAAAACTCAAGGTCAAATCTCAAAGTCAAAACTTAATGTTATGAATCTCAAGGTCAAACTCAAGGTCAAAACTGAAGTCGAATCTCAAAGTCGACGAAACCCCATGTCAAAACTCAATGACAAATCTCAAAGTCAAATCCCAAGGTCAAACACACACACATTGCACACCTGCAACCATTCAAGGTCACACGTGACGTCATAGTGGTGGGGGGAGAGCCAGAACCGGCTTAAATCTCCTACTTTCATGTCAAAATTTATAAATTCAGGATGGCGGCCCCAATATGGAAGACAAGTTTTCTGATTATGGTCATATTTTATTCAAAATTGGTGTGTCGTGGTTTTCAGGTTCGGAGATTATGAATTGTTAGTCAAAATCTATGAATTGGAGATGGCGCCTTCAGGAGAGCGGACGAGTTTTGTGATTATGGTCAGATTCCATTCTCAATTGGTGTCTGGGAGTCTCTGGGGTCGGAGATCAAAATTTCTTTCAGCTCTAAACATACAGGAAAGAGACCTTGTAATAACGATGCTCTATTAGAAATGAACAGATTAAGGCAAACCAACCAAAAAGCAAAAAATAAAATAACCAATAAAAAACTTTTTAACGACAAGCTTTCATTTAGGCTGGGTATTAAAACTCATAAAATAAGTTTAAGTAAGCGCTGAAAATGATTTGATTATTTTTTGTTGAATTATTTTGTTTCAAAAAGCTTGGCGCGCGAATTGTAATGAAATTAATACTTCGACAAGTTGTAACTTACCAACCAATCATTGCTCAATGAAATTAATTGGTACCTACTTTTATGGATACTTTGTAAAAATTAAATACTTTGACAAAATCTTACTTACCAACCAATCACTGCCCAACCAAATTAATTGGTACCAACTTCTATAAACACTTCGCGCGAGAAGCTTTTTGAAGCCAAATAATTCAACCGAAAATTATTAAATCATTGTCAGCGATAACTTAAACTTATTTTATACGGTTTGGCACACGGCTTACATGGAAGCTTGTCTTTAAAAAGTGTTTTTATCAGTTATTTTATATATCAATATGTTCCTCTAATTGGAAAGTCAATTATCACTACCCTCGTCACAACAGCTATTTGAAAAATTCAATTATGTTGGAAAATGCCGATATTCAATAGTCACACTGTCAAAGACGCCCCAACCAGCTTCAGCAAAACTCAGAATTTCCACGCGAACTTTCGGCAAATCGCAGGATATATCGTCAGCATTATTAACTCCGATTTGTTCCATTTTCCAACCCCAATTGTTCCCGAATTCAAAGGGGCAGATGTCGTTTCAGACTTGGCGGTAAGTGTGTCTCTATGAATGTGAATTTATATTTCTGGAACTCTGAAACATTCCGAAACCCTTTAACTATATACTAACGTTGGATTCGTATTCTAACCGGAATCGAACTAGAATAGATATTCGAAAGTTTTCGATTTCTCTGCAATGCCGTTTTTCCGGGGAAATTATGGGATATTGAAGTCTTGTTTCTAAGTGGCTCTGAATCAGTTTCACTTCGGATACGCAAAAGGAAAAGAGGCTGACACGTTTTATTTTTCAAGGATCTTTCAGGAATATACAATGTAGGCTCAAATGAATTTGAGTCGGTATTATAACGTACTTTTAACCACTCTCAGAAAACTGATCCCACTCATGTTGTGAGCTCCATGATAATGATATTATACGACTTGATGAACTAATAGGATCACAAACTTCTGATAATGAAATTGGTAGATCAATCAAAATATATAAAATCATCACCCTGACCTAAGTCCAGGCAGAATGGAACGAATTGAACTAATGGTCTTGTTAAGTTGCTCGAACATTGAAATTTTTCGACCATTTTTGGTGAAGAAGAGTGTTTTGGTAATTTTCAAGGTATGATCCTGAAAATTTGTATTCCGTTTTGTACGAAATAGACTAGTCAAAATTCAAAAGTTTTTTAAAATACTTGTTCTCTCCTTCAAAAATAACTTCTTAAGTAGATTAGATTTTTTATTGGTCAAACTATCACCCCTTAATGCTATGACAAGTCATTATAGTTACATACAATATTAATGTAGTTACATTTGGAATATTATAGTCATAGTGGGACAGTGAATGATAGTTGTATAAATTGTATACGATACGAGTACAATAGTATATTGTACAACGAGCACGGAATGACATACATTTCCTACGAGTATGAAAGTTTGCAGCACGAGCTGCAAGCGAGTGCTGCAAATCATACGAGTAGGAAATGGTCATTCCGTGCGAGTTTTACACTATACTTTTTCTACGACTGTCATAATATACAGTGTAAGTAAAAAACAACAAACATGAGAAATGTACTTTTATTAATTAATTGAAAAAAATAACGTACTAGGTAAATGTGTTAAGCACCTACTACAATAATCACGGAAAAATATCTACTCAGTTGTTATCAACAATATTCAATGTTACATTGGTACAATTATTAGAAACAAATTTTGGGGAAATAGAATCCGTTTTTTTAAGGGAAAAGCTGACTTAATTAACATTTTCTGTATCTGATGTCGATGTCTGACAACTTATTGATCGACCCTAATATTTTATTGGCTATGTTATATCGACTAGTCAGGGACTCTTCGATGTAACCCTCAGCTACTGTTGTAGAGCGCCAGCCACCATGCCGTTTTAATGTCGTTATATCTTCGCCACTATCTATCAATATTGTAGCTGAAGATCGGCGGAAACAGTGACCGGTGTATAACTCAGGATTCGGAAGTTTTAAGTATGGAGCAATTTGTTTTCCCATATTTCCTATGTTATTTATTCCAATTTTTTGGACAGTGCATTTTCCTTTCTGATAATTTAGAAAAAAATAAGCATCGTTGACATTACTTGGTCGTAGATTCCAACATTCTTTCACAATGTTAGCATATTCTTCCGTTACAGTAAATTTTCGAGAAGTTTTTGTTTTAGTGTTCGGAATGTGGACCAAAACTTCGGCACCTAAATCTTCAAAATCGTGAATTTTCATTTTGTACATCTCATCTCTCCTACAAGCACCCATAATTCCAATGATAAGTACAACCTGCAATAAAAAATATAAACAAATTATAATCAATCAACTGATTGTTGTGGAACTTACTGTTGCTACAAGGTATTCGTTGTCGGGGGCTTCTTTGATGAACGTATCAATCTCCTTCGTTGCGAAAACTTTAGATTTTTTCGCTTTGTATCCATCTGATTTCCGCTTTAGAAATGCTCTCAATTTGGAATATTTACTGATATCCACGCCATTATTGATACCAAGCATCGTTTTTAACATGCTATAGTGTGCCCATAACGTGGAAGATTTAAATTTATTTGATATATTTCCAAAGTAAGCCATCACAACATTCTCTGAACGAGAACTAGTTTTCTGTTCTTTACACCAGTCCATGAATAGGGTATATACAACTGTGTATTTTTCTTTAGATTTTTCAGGCACTAAATTTAATGAAGCGTTATTTGCTGCCTCCATAACACTTGGCGGTGTTAGACTTCTTTCATGCCTGAATGCACCGTTTGTCAATTCTAACTCTAGTTCCCCAATCCCCTTTTTGTAATCTTTGGCCCGTAGCTATGCACCGTCAGCAGATCAAATAATCGAGATTGGAAATCTGACAACGTTGGTATTGCAAGATTCTTTGATAGTTGGAAATGATGAAACGTCAAAATTGTCAGTTTCGATTTCTATTTTCAAAATGACTGATGGTGAAAACACAAAAAGAATCCCCAATTTTTTCCCGGGAGAAAAGCAGAGTCTCATGAGAGTACTCTTAAAACACGCTAATATCACCGAGGACAAAAAAATAAACAGTTTCCAATGATGATAAATCTCAAGCTTGGAAGCGAGAAACGGAAGATTTCTGGGAACTGTCGTCTGATGGCAGCCAATGAAATCTCGGATTGTACTTTGATGCCCCGCACAAGAATACAGACGCAATGTGGTCATGTATTGGTTCATTGGGGCTAGACTATTATTTCTAAAATGAATAAGATAGTAGATTAGATACCTGCTAGTAGCTAGTAGTACCACTACACCTCAAATCACCGAAAAACTATTTATGGTAGCCAAGGAGCATTCTCCATAAAATAAGTTGTTTTGGGTGAGGGTGCATGAGGTGGGGTAATCTACTAGCCAACAAGACACAAAGACAGACACTCCCTTGCATTCATCAACTTACAAATCATTTTGGAATTCAATTTCGTCTTCTATGTTTTCCAGGAAGCTGAGAACTGTAGGTTTTGTAAGTCGAAATCTTCGAAAAAATTTATAATTGTCCATAGTGTCGAAATAATCACTTCTTTCGTAGACGAGGAAAACCAAAGATGATATCGAGGATATCTAGGTCATCATCAATGAATATTTCGTTCTCCATTTTATCCAGAAATAATGAAAAAAAGTTGAGAGGTGTCAAGGGACACCTGGATGGAACGAAGTTCCTTTCGATTAATTAGTGAAGGAAATGTAATTTTTTTTTTTTTTTTTATAATAATATTTTTTTTATCATCAACAAATATAATGTAATATAAACTTAATCAGTAGGCTCAATTTTAGTACATACGCATTGATATTGTAATATTAAAATATACATAAGCATTTATTATTGTCTGTATAAAATCTCTACTCACCTAACTCCATCAGCAATATCCGGAACTTGTGCAGAAACACTGTCAGGATTCATTATTGTTATTATTTTTCATTATTTATTATGTACAAAAAACCTGTATACACTCAACAAAAATAATCGTCGCGACACCACACTGTTCAATGCGCAATAGAAAGACGAAACGAAAATAACTGGCTTGCTTTCTATGAGAGAGAGAGAGACACAGACAGAGAAACACGCGCACGCCGCACGGCTTACAACTACAGCAGAAAGTGTCGTTACAACTTTTCGTCTCAATTTATTCCGTCTAGCCCCCTTTCGCAACGCGCGATAAGGAACTTCGTTCCAAAACTTGCAAAAAACTCAGCACTCAAAATAATAGACGTCATTCGCTAAACCACGCTTCGTTGACCGATTAGAAAATCTGAAGCTTAAACCAGATTTTTCTTGCGGTGCATAATAAACAATAATCTAATCCAGGTTTCCGTAACTAATCCGCGAAATCAGCCTACGGTGCATACGGGCGTCACTGTCACTACTTTCCATGCTGAACTAATTTCGAAATACCTTTATAATATCGTTCTGTCAAAGAAATATTGAATTGTCACTTATGTTTGTGATCATATTGTCTGTATGGTTACGGCAATGTTACTTGGTTACGGCGTCTTTTGTTTTATTTACGAAGATTGCGAAAATTTACCTGTGCGTTTTCAGACATTGTGCATTAGTTGCCCAGCAAGTGGTGCATAATGAAGAGGAGTATTACAATGTACTACATTTAAAAATCATTATTGAATACACAATGAAGGTATTTTGTGACAGTCGTAAAAAAATAAATAAATACATAAGTAAATAAAACAGTCAATGAATGATATAAATTGTATACAATACGGACACGAAATGAATAAATATATAAATATACAATCAAAGATATAGAGGGGCATAGAGACAGAATACATTGACAATAACAATTCGTTTAAAGCTGCAGTCAGACGTATTTCAGAAGGTGTTCTCTGATAGTTTTTTTTTCGTTTTGAAATTAGTGAGGTTTCATTTTTTATTGATTGAGGAGGTGAGCTGTAATGTGATATGTATGAGTTATATCTCCTTGTCATTCCTAGTCTTTGGTTTGGTGCTCTAATATTTTTTTTGTTCCTAGTATTAGAAGAATGGTTGTCTCCATTTGTAGTATACTTTTGAAATAACCTGAAATGATTAATATTTTTCCATTAAGATAAAATAATTTGGTGAAATAAGTGGAAGTTTGAATTCCTACACATGATTTCAAGATTGAATTCAACTTTTTCAGGTCCTGGAAGTTTATACAACCAGAAAACCAAACAAGTAATTAAGTTTCCTCATAAAAACATAGTTTTTTTTTCTTAGAAATTCATATAGTAGTTCTTTGATACACAATGCCCAGTCAGGTATCATGGAATTTAAACCATATTCCATTCTTTAGCATACTTTTCTCTGCATTGTTTTCGCGAAGAAAACTATGGGAGATTTAGTTTTCAGTGGCTTTGAATCAGTCTATTCACATCGACAGAGCACGAGAAAGATGCCTTCACCAGTTTTCTATTTTACCGAGTGTATGAACTTTCACGAGATATGAGTATATCGTTGGTTTAAATGCGTTGGGATTGAATTCATATCCAATGCGTTCTTCCAACTACAGAGAGTAATATTTTTTTTCTACATCTGAGCGTAGAATCAAATCCCTGCTGCAGGTGGTTTGGACTACTTTTCCTCTCATCTTATGAAAAGATGTGGTTATGGCGATGTCTCTGCAGGTTATAGTGAAGGTATCATGTGAAATTTCATCGAATGAATAAAAAAAAATGCCACGGCCAGTGGGAAAGGTAGATTTCAGAAAGTTTTTATTGATTCTGCATTGCCATCAATCAAGCTTACGAATATGACTAATATTCATTGATATAGTTTATTTTTAAAATCGAGAAATGATAAAATACAATGATGTTCTATTCGGCAGCGGAAGGAAAACTCAGAAAGTATCAGATTGACTCGAGCGAATGAACCTCAAATGAAAGGAGCATACAGGGTAAACAAAAATTATTAATTCGCATGAATTTTAATTAACAGCAAATCTATGTTGTGGAGCTTATGAAGCTTTATCAAGAGACTTTTGTCTGCCAATATTGATATAAAAATAAAAGATTGAGATTTTTTTTTAATTTTCCAACAGCCGCCAATTTGAAACTACTCGACCGATCACAAGTAAATATTTTTGTGCCAAATTTCGTTCCATTCGGTTGATAAATATGGCCCCCTCATTGTTGACAAGTTTTGTTATATTCCATATATACTTTCGAATTAATGGTACTTGAAAGTCTTGTGATGACCAATAGGTAGTATTTCCAATGAAATCTACATGAAAACAGCCCATATATCATCATTATAATTATAATAATTGTAACGTTTTTTTATCGTTTTTTTATAGAAAATCCATATACCGGGTGTCAACAGATCTATTAGACAAGTCATAACTTCTAGAATGTTCGGTGTATCAAAATGAGCTTTGGTATAGGTAAATGGTATGTGTATATTCTTCACTTCTTTGTCATTTCCAGTTTCACCAAAAATGGCTATAGTTTTGAATTTCAAAATGGAACACCCTGTATATTGTATCATTTTTGGATTTCTGAGGCAATTCTGGATCAGAATGTGATATTTTCGAAAGTTTTTACACCTACTTAATTTTTTTAGAGTCACTTTCAATATTGCATCTAGGTGGCCATTCGAAAAAATGGTTTTTGGATGAATCTAGCGATACTAATTTATTTGCGATTGAATTAGAAATAAAAACATGAACTGAATATTACTAAGGAAAATACTGGATGATAAATCATTTACTTTTGTCAAGTGTGCCATGGATAATACTTCATTTACTTTCACTGTAGTAAATTTTCGAAGTGCATTCCCAAGTAGCACACAGAGGTCATGATTCGGTTGTACAGACGTCTACTAGACCTTTCGCAAAAGTCCATGACTTATGTCTTGTAATATGCTGAGACGTCGCTATGTATGCCAATACGACAAAAAGGCACACTCTTGCGACGTCACATCGACGTTATAAAGTAGTGGTGATGACTTGCCAATATAGACTTATATAAGCCAGTCGCAAAAGGGTCGTTCTGTGGTCTTAGTGTAGTCATTATATCATCATGCATGAAGGTCATAATCTTCCTAATATAGTATTACAATATGTATACCATATCAGAATATTTTATATAATATATAAGTCAGCCTTCCTTTACATGTTCATGATACTCTGTGACCATGATAGTTATCGAGATAAAAATGATTTTCATTTATGTGTCTTTGAGAATTGTTCTGAAACTCTAGTAACCAAGCAAATCCATTTTACGATCAGAATCCAATTCTACTCACTTAAAATTCATGCGCCTCGAAAATGAAGAGAGATCAATATTTATTTTCATTTCAGAAAAAATATATTTTATCAATTTTTCTCATTAATCGTTGAAATATGTAGACCATATTACGAAAGATACTCGATTAGCACATCTCCAATGATTTTTAAATTGATATAACACCCAGAGTCCCATATTTTTTATTTTAAATATTTTTGTTCCAATATGGCTACCAGAAGGATGTTATCAATCAATCGAAAAACATGGATGCCGTCCTTCTAGTGTCGAAAAGTTGTAATTACTCCGCTATGTACTATCATAGAATAGTTTACGAGGGTCTCAAAGACATCGCAATATCTTACATAAAAAAGTTGTAATGTATAGTCGCTATGACCACAAGTATAGCAAGTTTTGTTGTACCAACGTCGCAACGCTATCAAAACAGAAGAAGATATACACTGAGTGCATAAGCATTCCGCTAGTTCCGCGTAATGGACAACGCTAAGAATAACTGACATTTACAATAGAGGTTATGTTGATGTTGAATATTTAAATAATTTTTATTTATGACTCGAAGTGCACATACATATTATTTATGTCTTTCCTTGTTATGAAAACAATTGGAGGAACTGGATAAACTTAATTTTTTTGCAGTGTCCCGATAGACTGATTAATTATTTCAGATTTTAATTTTGAGGTAGGCACTCATCCTTCCTCTTTATATTTTTCTATACGCTCCAGTTCTCTTGTAAGGCAGATTGGATTTTTGTTTTGGCATTTTAATCATTCAAACGGAACTGAATATTCTACATACATAACACAATATACCTATTCAACAAAAATAACATAACCAACAAAAATAATCTTACCATAGATACGTAATATAATAATTACGACCAAAGTTCATCTGTTGATAAAACTACATAACATACAATATGTAGTCGTAGAAACGTTTCAAAAATCTATTCATCAGAACCACATATGTTCATTGTCATAATAACCTCACAGCAACTGCTCTTAAGTTTTACTTAACGACACATACAATTTATTCACATACAAACCATAGTACAACTTCATCTCGAGAATTATCTATTGTACTCTCGTTAAATCTACTACACGACGTCATAGCAACGCCTGAAGGTTATAAAACGCACATTAACTTTTTGGTTCTAGAACATACAAATACGTGGTCTTTAGGACGGTATAAGGAGTCATCATGTTAATTTTATGACTCTGTGCTACTTGGGTTCCTTCTTGGTCAAGATACATTCCAGCTAATTCAAATGTTCCTCTCAACACGTTTCGTAACATTTGAGGCGTTATACTTCTAAATGCCCGTAGAATCATTCCTTCCAAGATTATAAGAGTGACTGGGGCTGTTGCATAATAAACAGTTCCTTTAAAATATCCCCAAATGAAGAAATCGAGCACAGTGAGATACGGTGAGCGGGCAGACCACCGTACTGGACCATTGGTTGCAAGAACCTCATTATTGAAATGCTGTATTAAGTAATTGAGAACTTCTCAGGTATTATGAGGGGGTGCTTCATCTTTTGAAAGTGAATTCGTTGTAAAACTGCTGAAGTTAGATTATTGAGATGATCCTAGATTCCATTTTGAAGAAAACCTGAGTACCTAACCCTTGTTTACTGACTTCGAAACAATATTGGCCCAATTATTCTGTTTCCAACGATACCAGCTCAGACATTGACACCAAACCATTCTTGGAAATTGACCTCTCTCATTGCATGTTGATTTTGTCGGGCGCAGTACCGAGTGTTTTGCTTATTGAACATACCATTATTTGTAAATCGTGGTTCGTCGGAGAATAGAATTAAGTTGATGAAATTTGGGTTAACTCTATGACTTTGAAGCAGCCAATCACAAAGCACTACCCGTCTATCGCCATCGCCAACATACAAATGTTGATGTAACTTCAAAAGCTCGATATCCGTGCTTTTTCAGTATTTTTTTTGCTGATTCGTGACTTATCTGCATTTTTTGGATGATTTCTCTTGAAGAACCATAGCAAGAACGTTAATCTCAGTCTCTCCATTTATTGATAAACCTCTGTTCCGCCTCTCGATTTCCTTCTTGCCTGAAACGATTCTCAACATACAGAAAATACTGATGGGCTCAACCCAGCACCATTCCTTGAATTTCTATGACATTCTCCAAATATTAATATCATATCCACTTTTTCACTTCAAGTATACATTATTTTGAAAAAAAGTTGAACTGAAATTTGAGGAAAATAAAAAATATTTTACTGTCTGCTCATAAAGCTCATTACCTAAGTGAGTGTTTTGTTTTCCAAAGGATACTTGATAAAAATAACTGCAAAATATTATGCATCATGACTATCCATGGCACAGTTGACAAAAGTTGATCAATTATTATCCAGTATTTCCCTCAGTACTATTCAATTTATGTTCTTATCTTTAATCCAATCGCAAATAAATGAGTATCGTTAGATTCGTCAAAAAATCCTTTTTTCGGAAAATGTTTGTGGAAAAATGGTCGCCATTTGAAAAATAATAGTTAGACAAGAAAATCTAATTTTACCAACTTGTCTCATTCCTATATATCATACTAGTTACTGAAACTTTGCGATTGTGATTTTCTGACATCACCTGAAGTCCTCAGATTAGTTAACGTCCGATCATGGAAAATAAATTAGGCGTAAAAACTTTTCAAAATGTCATATTCTGATCCAGAATTGTCTCAGAAATCCAAAAATGTTACAATATACAGGAAAACTCTTCCCTTCACATACCATTTACCTATACCAAATCTCATTTTGATACACCTAATATTCTAGAGGTTATTACTTGTCTGATAGATTCGTTGACCCCGGTATGTAATACATGGAGCACTTCTTTATTAGGTCAAATGAAATTGTTTGGACTTACAGGGTGCAATAATTCAATCGTCTGACATCATGATTGAGGGAAATCGTGGAAAAACCTCATTTGAAATCGAAGGGTCAATGCTCTATAGAGTGGAAGTTATCATCAGAAACTATTTTATGAAACCGCTAATTTTTTTCATATGACTTTCCATAACACATCACCGTTCATAATAGGGGCGTATGAGGTGAGTTGATAGGGACGTTGGGGATTTTTTCATATTATATAGCATACGTTGCAGGATAGTGGAAATTCTTTGGGCATATGAATCCTATCCTAGGTGTTTATGAGGTTGCTTCTTGAATATTCAATCCTACATATGTTGAACTGTCGAGAATGTCTTCTTAAAATTGCTTTCATTCAAGCTCTTGTCGAAATACCGTAACAAAAAATATTCACCGATTTGCATAAGACGGATTCTCCATCAGCAGTATTTATTAAGTTTTCAAACGTATTGTCTCAAAATATTCATGTTGTTATTTTTTTACCCCACAAAGTTCATGATTCGTCCCATGAATAAATGATATTTTTTCGACAAATCCTGGACATTTCCATGGAGAAACTGAGTAGATGGACTCTTATAGGACAAATATGATCTGAACGCGATAATTGCTTGATATCATGCACATCGGCTGTGTCGTTTTTGTAGATGACCATTGCTATAGGCAAAAACGCAAAAGTTCTAACATGAAGTTTTAATTCAAAGTGTTTGCCAAACGTTAGTACCCCAAAAATCATAGAGATCGGAAATGGAGCCCAGATGCAGCAAATTTTACACTATTTTCATGAAAAAAAATCAAGAAAGTTTTCCATTTCTTCAATCACATAAGACTGGATTTTCTATCAGCAGTATTTATATCGTTTTCAAACGTTTTGTATGAAAAGATCTATGTTGTTAGTTTTTCACCTCACAATGTTCATGATTCATCACATGAATGAATGATATTTTTTCGACAAATCAAGGACATTTGCACGGAGAAACTGAGTACATGAATCCTATGGGACGATTATGATCTGAAAGTGGAAGAGAGTGACAGAGCTGCTGCTAACCCAGGTACTAGTAAATTCAAATAGAAATATGTAATAAAATCACTACCCAACTAACATTATAGGAAAATTATACCAAGCAGTGGGGTAAAACGGCTTCAAGAAGTCCGAATTTACCCATTTCTGACCAAATATATTACCTTCAAGTACTAACTAACTCCAAAGTTATAATTGG
>JAFIRS010008914.1:0-13550 GCA_018342105.1 Gonioctena quinquepunctata | reverse complement strand
GACCCACTACTAGTAATATATATAAAAATTAAACATTTGACACTTGACACTTCATGTCATGTATTACTTGTCAGCCACCATTTTCCTTTTTCAGTCATGCTTCAACCATGTGGTAATTATTGTGCCTGTTCAAATTTTAAAGTGTTTAAATTAAGTATCTAAAACAATATGTGCGAGTGCCTTTGTTTAATTTTTATATATATTACTAGTAGTGGGTCATAGTGATATGATTTTGAAAAGTTCCTCAATCACGAAATGGTGATTAGTTTGCTGTCTTCACTTAACCTCACCTTAGTAAGTTCTATAGATTTGTTTAAAATCGTATTTCAATTTGTTTTTTTTTTCCACAGTTTCTTAATGAAAATTTTAAATTAAAAAAAATTTTTTTTTTTTTTTTGTAACCTAAAACCTTTTAAAAGTTTATTTCAAATTCATAGTTATATATATATATATATATATATATATATATATATATATATATATATACGGTATAAGTGGGCCTCCGGCCTTGTTAATTTTGAGGTTCACTGAGACTCCGATGTCACCGAGCCTCCGATATACGGACGCCCGGTAACCACCCTTTGAAAAATGTCGCATACGACATGTGACATAGTAACAAACACTTTACCATAAAAATATGGAGGAGTCCAAGTTGCCCGATTTTTGATAGCCATTTAAAATTTAGTGCAGTCCCTCGCCGCTGAAGTGCGCTGCTTATATACTTTGTTTATGTTATAGTGTTCGAAACGTATACTTTCGAAGGTCACTGGGCTTTCCCCCAATTTGGCAACACAGGGGATGCACACAAATATCATTCATTTCAGATTGTCATCAAGAAACATGTATTCTTTCCGCGCACGAACGAAATACATTGTGGAAGCTGCAATTGCCTCCCAAATATTTGAGAATGAGCCTGGTAAATACTTTTTCTCATTGATTCCGCAATTTATATTACTGCGATTACGTCAAGATTTATTCGGGAGTCCACTGAAATATTGCGATATTTCACCATTTCAGAAAAGGTACTTTTACAATGTTATACACAAATCACTCAAACAATTTCTCATGCAAGATTCAACAAAAGGACACCAAACTTTCGCTATCGTCTCAAGCAAAAAAAATATAATTTGTTTCTTTCATTGAATGAAAACAATCTTCATATAGAATCCTTACTTGAATATATTCTCGTGTGAGTTGAGTATTTTGTGAACCTGAAAAAACGCTTGCATTGTTTTCCACATATCAGAAAATCTATATTCTCGTAATGTGTCTTGTATTTGATTTGTATTATTCAGTTTCGGTTATTATATTGTGTACCACGAAAGTTACTGAATGAGGTTGCTTAGAATGAATTATTGATTAACTGAATGTAGGAATCTGGGGTATTCCAAGGTTCAAGATTACAGATGAATCATGAAAAATTTTCAGGTAAACGACTCAAATGAATTTAATTTTAATCAGAACATGCTACTGTTCAAATGTACAAAAAAAGGATCGAATTTGTTGGGTGTGTGACACAAGTTATGTTATAAAATCGGTAGCCCATTGTTTTAGAAACATACCAACAAAAAATAGTCAACAGAACATATACATATAGACACTGATGAATTGAAATAATCTATACATATATAATTACATGTCCTGACTGACTGATTCACTAACTTCAACGCCCAGACCAAATAACTCAACACAAAGAGCTGAAATTTTGTAGCGTATTCCTATGATGACATAAGTATATAACCACTTGGAAGTTTTTTTCTATACTTCATCCCTAAAGGGGTGAAACTCAAAATACCGTTAGTTTTGAAGTTAGAGTCATGGAAACTGCTATTTTTGGCCTTTTCTTCTCAAATAACGAAACACGTATTTTTAGATTATTGGAAATTCAACCTCTAAAGGGGTAAAAGGGTTGAATGAGGTTCGAAAGTTTGTACTGAGTACCCTTAGTTTTCGTCTTGGGTTCATAAAAATTGCATTTAAAGTTAGGATCATGAAAATTGATATTTGAGGTCTTTTTACATATGAAGACATTTGTTTTCCAGTGTTTTTAGAAATTCAACTACTAAAGGGGCGAAATGGGGGCTGAAAATGTTTATTAGGGTTCCGTAAGTTTTTAAGTTGGAATAATGAAAATTAGTGTTTCGGCTCTCTGTCACGAATAAATAGATTGTGTTAAACTTCATTCAAAATGCCATATCTACAGGGGTGGAAAGGGATTGGTGAATTTGTAATAATCGTCACAAAGCTTTACTTCCGCTGTCAAATCAATTATGCCACCCAAACGAGATAACGGGATAACAGGATAACGGGAAACGAAATCACGGAATAGCCTGAGCCATAAGCTAGATGAAAACATATGGAAAAATGCTAGTTGATAATCACGGAATAGCCTGAGCCATAAGCTAGATGAAAACATATGGAAAAATGCTAGTTGATAATGTAACGAACCTAGGCCGGACCTGTCGCCTCCCGCGTCGCCATCGACAGCGATGAGATCATCCCCGGAGATATTCGAGAACCATCCAGTCGCTCTTCCGCGTAATGCAACGGTCAATATTGGAAACAATTGGAACATGCCGTCGCCAACTGGAAGAATTCGAAACATCGAGAATGCTGTATCGGAGATAAATAGACAGCCCTCAAGAGGGAGTAAACAGTCTGAACGAGCCCATACGATTGAGCTATTCAGTGGCGTAGTAATATAAATTAAGTTGTAGATTAAGTGTTAAATAAATTAGTTAAACCAAGTTAAGTTTATTTACGTTACAATTGGTGTCAGAAGTGGGATAGTTACCCCCTCCCGAGAATAGATGACACCCTAGACACGTTGGCTGGTTCCACGATTTTCTCGACCCTTGATCTGAAGAGTGGATACTGGCAAGTAGAACTGGCTCAGGAAGATCGAGAAAAGACTGCTTTTACCATCGGCTCAGGATTGTGGCAGTTCACCGTTATGCCATTCGGGCTCTGTAATGCTCCCGCCACATTCGAAAGATTGATGGAAACAGTACTGAAGGGACTCTCATGGAACACGTGTCTAGTGTATCTCGACGACATAATTGTGGTCGGCAGATCGTTTGAGGACCACGTGAAAAACTTGGAGGAAGTATTCCTGCGACTGAGGAACTCCGGATTGAAGCTGAGCCCTAAGAAATGCCATCTGTTCCAAAAAGAAGTACGATACCTCGGCCACGTTGTCTCTGGGGAAGGAGTAGCAGTGGATGACCAGAAGATCAAATTGATAGACCTTTTTGTACCCCCAAAAATAGACAGTGGCCCGGTTTTCGCGAAGTGGACAATTGTGCGTGGGAATATAAACTGATACACTCTTCGCGTGAAACAGACAATAGACTGGTGGCCCGTGGAAAAGAATTCGCGAAGTGAATTTTTAACAAACTGATAAACTTTTCGTGTGAAACAGACTGATACCTCGTCAAAGACAAAATGTGTTCAAGAAAAGTGCGCCTTGCGGACTTGAAGGTAGTGGAATTGAAACAGGAATTGGAGGAAAGGGAACTGGAAACAACAGGTAAAAAGCAAGTACTCCAGGAAAGACTTGCAGAAGGACTTATACAAGAAGGTGAGGACCCCGAAACATTTTTATTCGAAGTTCCCGGAGGTGATTTAAGTTTGGTAATGAATAAACTGGAAGAAAATTCAAGAAGCCTGGAAGCAAATTCAAGAAGCCTGGAAGAAAATGCTAAAAATCTGGAAGAGAAGCTTGAAGAAAATTCTAGAAATCTGGAAGAGAAGCTTCAAGAAAATTCTAGAAATCTGGAAGAGAAGCTTCTAGAAAATTCAAGAAACCTGGAAGAAAATGCAAGAAGCCTGGAAGAGAAGTTCCTGGAAAACACAGAAGGCCTAAAAAAAGAATTGTGTGGTGTGGCTAAATTTCTAGAAGAAAGAATGGGAACCGTTGAGACAGAGATAGATAAAATTAGGGAGCAAATGAACACGGAGGTAGATAAAATAAAGGAAACGATCAGTAAGCTGGAAAAACGAATTAATAGTGCGCCCTCCACAGAGATGGTTAACGAAAATGCAATGCTGGACTTGAGTTTGAACTTGGATAAAGTTCAAGAGGGTATAAAAGATGTCAAGGTCATTTCTGAAATAGGGAAGCTTTCCATGAAGCCGCCTCAATTTGACGGAAAAACTCCATGGGAAAATTACCGCCGACAGTTTGAAGCAGCGGCCAAAGCAAATGGATGGAATGCAGGGGAAAGAGCTGTAGCACTAACACTTGCATTACGTGGAGAAGCGACGAATATTCTACAAACTCTTACCGCCCAAGAACAGGAGGACTATGATCAGCTGATTAAACATCTAGAATTACGATATGGCCAGGCCCATTTGGAACACGTATACCACTCCCAACTGAAAAATCGCTGCCAGAAATCGGGCGAATCCTTACAAGAATTCGAAGCTGACATTGCACGCTTGGTTCGTCTCGCATATCCAGCCACACCGGAAAATGTAATGGAGCGATTAGCGGTTCAGGCATTTTGGATGGACTCCGTGACCAAGAAACCAGACAAGCGTTGACACTAGCTCGTCCAACACATCTCGTAGACGCACTGGCACGCGCTTTGGAATTTGAGGCAGCAAAGCAATCCTGCAAAAACCAAAGTAAAGTTCGAAGTATTGAAGAAGACCCACAGGAACATGCTGACTTGGAAGCTGCCATAAGAAAAGTGATGAAGGAAGTTTTGCCTGAGAAAAGACAGATAAGATGCTGGAATTGTGGCAAAATTGGACATGTGCGTAGCAAATGTCCAACATTCGAAAACACGACTCCGATGCAGGAAAACTAAAGAAGGTCGACGAGAAGGGCAATCGTCGGCCTGTGTCCAGCAAGCCCCGGTTAACAACGCATATGTCGCTATCCTGAAACGACAGAACAGAGGTGTTTTCGTAGACGGTCTCATCAATAACGAGCCTTGCACCATGCTGCTAGATACAGGTGCGACTAGGACAATTCTCGGACCTTCCTTTGCCAGAACACCGGAACGAATTGAACCGACAACTTGGAAGCTACGCACAGCAACAGGGGAGCCAGCTACTGTATATGGCGAGCTACCGATTGAAATAATTTTGGGCAGCACTAAAGTGAAACATCAGGCACTTGTAGCGGACATCGAAGACGATGCAATCATCGGAATGGACATCATGAATTCCAGAGGGTTTGAATTGGATTTCAAAGACGGCGTCCTACGTGTCGACGGAGAAGAGCTGGTACTTCATGGGAGAAGTGAAGAGTTGATCCGTGTGCTGTTGGCTGAAGATGTAAGCGTACCTGAGAGGGCTGAAACCATCCTGGAGGCTCGCCTGGACGAGAGTGCGAGCAGTGGAGACGTGATGATGTTCGAGCCCAAACTTCATGATGAGAAAATTGGACGAGGGATTGCCCTAGGGAAAACCCTGTTACGCGCTGAAAAATTTGTACCGGTAAGGGTCATGAATGTCAATTATTTTCCAGTGACCTTAAAGAAAGGAACAATTTTAGGGCACTGCTCGTCAGTTTCATCTGTGATCCGGGGCGTACGAGGTACGATTAGCCAACCCAACAACTTGCCCACAGAACTAGAAAAATTAGTTGCCATCTCTTCCAAAGACATAAAACCAGCTCAACAGCCCAAACTAAGAGATTTAGTCAAAAAGTACCAAGACATCTTTGATACCGGACAAGGAAAAGGGGGTCGAACTAATGTGGTCCAGCACAAGATTGATACTGGGGGTGCCCGACCGATCCGGCAATCAGCAAGAAGACTTCCTCTTGCCAAGAAGGAAGAGGCTGACAAAATAGTCAGCGACATGGGAAAAGAAGGAGTTATCAAACCATCTGACAGTCTCTGGTCCTCTCCAGTCGTACTGGTGAAGAAAAAGGATGGATCGACACGCTTTTGTGTAGACTATCGCCAACTTAACAATGTCACGAAGAAGGACAGTTACCCTCTCCCGAGAATAGATGACACCCTAGACACGTTGGCTGGTTCCACGATTTTCTCGACCCTTGATCTGAAGAGTGGATACTGGCAAGTAGAACTGGCTCAGGAAGATCGAGAAAAGACTGCTTTTACCATCGGCTCAGGATTGTGGCAGTTCACCGTTATGCCATTCGGGCTCTGTAATGCTCCCGCCACATTCGAAAGATTGATGGAAACAGTACTGAAGGGACTCTCATGGAACACGTGTCTAGTGTATCTCGACGACATAATTGTGGTCGGCAGATCGTTTGAGGACCACGTGAAAAACTTGGAGGAAGTATTCCTGCGACTGAGGAACTCCGGATTGAAGCTGAGCCCTAAGAAATGCCATCTGTTCCAAAAGAAGTACGATACCTCGGCCACGTTGTCTCTGGGGAAGGAGTAGCAGTGGATGACCAGAAGATCAAAGCTGTTAAGGATTGGCCCATCCCAAAAGACATTCACCAACTTCGAAGTTTCCTTGGTTTATGCACATACTATCGCCGATATGTGCTGGGATTCGCCAACATCGCTAAACCACTGACCAAGCTCACGGAAGGCCAAACAAAGTTTCAGTGGTCCGAAGAATGTCAAGACTCATTCAGGAAGCTGAAAGGAGCTTTGATCAACGCACCTATACTGAGCTATCCCCTACCCAAAGGGAAATTCATTTTGGATACGGACGCCAGCAACGTGGGACTTGGAGCTGTCCTATCTCAGATCCAGGAGGGACAGGAGAAGGTCATTGGTTATTTCAGCAAGACGCTTAGCAAACCAGAGCGCAATTACTGTGTCACCAGGCGAGAGCTGTTAGCTGTTGTAAAGGGAGTGGAACACTTCTACAAGTACGTGTATGGAAGAAGATTCCTGTTGAGAACTGACCATGCAGCTCTCAAATGGCTCTTACAGTTCAAAAATCCTGAGGGTCAAGTAGCACGTTGGATCGAGAGACTCCAAGAATTCGATTTCGAGATCGAACATCGAGCCGGAACTAGCCATAAGAATGCAGATGCCTTGTCGCGAAGACCATGTCCAGATGATTGCTCACATTGCCGACGAGCAGAAGAGAAAGAAGCAACACTTTGTAGAACCGCGGCAATGGATGACAACTGGAATGACAGCAAGATCCAGAAAGACCAAGAGAGACTGGAATGTCAGCTGGAAGAAGAGCAATCGAAGACCATCATGGCAGGAAGTCGCAGGTTACTCGCCGGCTCTTAAGTCCTATTGGGCACAATGGAACTCTCTTATTCTGGACAATGGGATCCTGAAACGGGTGTTGGAGGCCGATATTGGTGGGGAAGACAGACGCCAAATAATTGTTCCCAGGAACAGAAGAGAGGAAGTGCTGCGGGAAATCCATGATGGAGTCGCCGGAGGACATCTGGGAGTGACGAAGACCCTGCAGAAAGTGAGGCAACGGTTTTACTGGGCCAATTGTCAAGCTGACGTCCAGGACTGGTGCAGAAAGTGCGCTGTATGCGCTGCTAGCAATGGACCTCGAATACGACCCAAGGCCCCGATGCGTCAGTACAACGTAGGCAGCCCGTTCGAGAGAATCGCCATTGACATCGCCGGCCCGTTTCCCGTATCCGACCACGGGAATAAATACATCCTTGTGGCAATGGACTACTTCAGTAAGTGGGCGGAAGCCTATGCCCTGCCCAACCAGGAAGCCATCACCGTCGCCGACGTCTTGGTGAAAGAATGGATATGTCGATTCGGTATTCCAATGGAGCTGCACTCGGATCAAGGCAGAAATTTCGAATCCAACCTTTTCCAAGAAATATGTCTACTGCTGAACATCCGCAAGACAAGAACCACGGCCCTACATCCGCAGTCTGATGGAATGGTGGAACGGATGAACAGGACGATCAACCGCCATTTGTCCAAGGTTGTCTCTGACCATCAAAGAGACTGGGACCAGTATCTTCATTTGTTCCTGATGGCCTATCGATCCGCAGTACACGAGTCAACCGGTCAAACTCCTGCTAGTATTATAATGGGCCGAGAACTGCGACTGCCTTGTGACCTGAAGTTTGGGATACCGCCAGGACAAGACACTGCGGGAGAGGACTACGTCAGCAAACTTCGGCAGAGAATGGACGACATCCACGAACGAGTCCGGTTGAACATCCAGAGTGCCAGCGATAAAATGAAGAAGACCTATGACATTAAGGCCGACGCTGGAGGATTTAAGGTTGATGACCCGGTTTGGCTGTACAACCCCAAACGTCGTCGTGGGCTATCACCAAAGTTGCGGAACTCGTGGGAAGGCCCGTATAAAATCGTGAAAAGGATAAACGACCTTGTGTACCGAATCCATAAGCCACCCCGAGGGAAACCAAGGGTCGTCCATTTCAACAGGTTGGCCCTTACGCTGGAAACCATGACCAAGTTCGCACCCTCAAGCCACCGGAGGATGATATGACGTTCGAGAAGTTTATGTCCTTGTATTCAAACGGGCAGAAAGTTCTACATGGGGTTACTAGAGAGGAGTCACGAGACCTTTTCGAGGTGCCTGCTGACTACGCACTAGCGCACTGTGTGGCAGAAGATCTTCGAATGTCCAGGGGCATCGCCGTAGTGTTCTCCAAGAAATTTGGTCAACTCCAAACACTGCGTGAGCAGAATCCAGAAGTTGGTGGGGTGCTACAGTTGAAGAAAGGCCAGAGAAACATCTACTACCTAGTCACCAAGAGGCATTCCCAAGATAAACCGTCTTATGAAGATGTCTGGAAGAGTCTCACCAAACTAAGAGATACTATGGTGGACCAGAATCTGGTGGATCTAGCAATTCCAAAATTATCCTGTGGTATTGATGGGTTGGACTGGAGAGTCATAAGAAGTATGCTGGAGGCGATATTCAGATCCAGCGGCGTCAAGATTTTGGTTTGCTGTAACCCTCTTCCACGACCGATCATGAAGACCGTGGAGTGTTACTTCCATCGAACTTCACGGTGCAGATATGGGGAGTCATGCAGATATCGTCACACTCCAAGGATGAAATTTCGGGACGAAATGTCTTTAAGAAGGGGGCAATGTAACGAACCTAGGCCGGACCTGTCGCCTCCCGCGTCGCCATCGACAGCGATGAGATCATCCCCGGAGATATTCGAGAACCATCCAGTCGCTCTTCCGCGTAATGCAACGGTCAATATTGGAAACAATTGGAACATGCCGTCGCCAACTGGAAGAATTCGAAACATCGAGAATGCTGTATCGGAGATAAATAGACAGCCCTCAAGAGGGAGTAAACAGTCTGAACGAGCCCATACGATCGAGCTATTCAGTGGCGTAGTAATATAAATTAAGTTGTAGATTAAGTGTTAAATGAATTAGTTAAACCAAGTTAAGTTTATTTACGTTACAATAATAATATAACAATACAATAATATATTTCAGAAAGAAAACCTTATAAGTGAGAGTTCTAAATGGTACAGAAAATCGAATGGAAGAGGAACATTCTTTCACAGATCTTGAAAACTACTCAAAATTATTTATTTATATTACCGAAAAAAATTATTCACTGTGTTATTGAGGATTTGAAAGAATAGGAAATAATGAAATTGAATAGAAATCATTATGCTCAATGAATAATATATTCAATTCTTCTTGAAAGGAAACTAAGGAAAATAGATCCAAATAAACTGGGGTACCATCAAAAACACATTTTCGAAATTGAAAGTAGGTATCGAGAAGTTTTTTTTTTTTCATAATGAAATGATAAGTAATATCAATATATATTACTGAATCCTCAACCAATATTTCCACAAATAAAAATATTTTCCAAACCATGCGCTATGGGATAATATTTTTTTCCTTTTATAACATATGTTGTTTGGGAAAAATCCGTGTGTCAAACTCAATCGATTCGGGATGACATTCTAAAAAAGTCGTATTTTTCGATTTTTTTAACAAAAAATAGAAATAAAAATAAAAACGGTTCTAGTTTTTTGAAAAAACTATCGATTATCGGGAAAATTAAAAAATAGGAGACATTTCCTGTGATAATGTTACTCTCGCAACTCTATCCCAATTATTAATAATTTTAATTCAACGATGAATTGAAACAAGGCTTCGCGTGGGCATTATGCTGGACTACAGCACCTCTCGAGAGAGCAATTCACATAACATATTTTTTATATTATTAAATATGAATTTAAAAATTCCAAAAAACTATTGTATCATGTATCATTGGAAAAATATAATTTTGGGAATTTTTTTTCATTCAATTTTGATAATGTAAGGCTATTTTTATTTGAGTAGTTTTTTTGGAACCGCCGATTTCATTAAAAACCGAATAATTGTTCACAGAATGACTCCATGATTTCTTGCTTCCTGAAGCACATTCTATAGTGTTCTCAACAATATCACGCTATAAAATTGTTTAAAAGTTGATTAGTTTGGTAATTATAAATTTCTAAAGATAACAAAATATGAGAAACACACAGTTTGTTGTATATGGTTGTTTTTATTATTTTTTGTACTACGCAAAAAAAATTAACGCCAATCAAAGTTTGTTTATAACTAATTGTCAACTAAATAAAGAATTGCTAATAAAAAAATAATATTTTTTCCTATCAGGTGGAGAATAACCAATTCCGCATTTTGGAAGAAAAAAAATTCTAAATATATTATTTAAATAATGAGAAAATGAAAAAAAAAACAATTTTAAAAAGAATATAATAAACGTTGTGAAATGCCTTGTCATATATAAAACTGATAATAATGTGGAATATCAAAAAAAATACAATGTTTATTCGATATCTCATATTTTGTTACCTTTAGAAATTTATAATTAACAAAATAATCAATTTTTTATCAATTTCTGCATGATATCATTGAGTACACATGTAAAATGTGCTCCAGAAAGCAAAAAAAATATGGAGTCATTCTCTAAACAATTATTCGGTTTTTATAAAAACGGTGATTCCCACAAAACTACTTAATTAACAATAGCCTCCGATTATCAAATTCAATAGAAACAAAATAACGAAATTATATTCTTTCAGGTGTTCAGCTGATACTTTGATTTTTTGGAATTTTTTAATTTATATTTGATAGTATAAAAAATATTGTATTTGAATTGCTCTCTCGAGAGGTGCTGTACTCCTGCCGTAACGCCCGCGCGTAGCCCTATTTTCAACGTTGAATCAAAATTATAAATAATTGATATAGATTTCCGGGACAAAAATTTTTATAGTAAATATTCTCGTCTTCAAGAATCTGTTTTTTTATTTCATCTATCATCAAGAGTTCTTGAGTTACTACCAAAAAACTAAGGCTGTTTTTGTTTTTCGTTTTGTGTTAAAAAACTAGCACATTTTCGTCAGAATGACATCCCGAATCGAATGAGCCATCGCTCATATATTCAGAAGGCTTGGAACTATTTTTCGCAGGAAACTCACTTCTCTACTAGACTATGATGACATGAGTAACCACTATGAAGGTTTTTTGATACTTCATCCCCAAAGGGGTGAAAATGAAAATACCGTTAGTTTTGAAGTTAAAGTCATGGAAATCTCTCCAAATCTAAATAATTTATTTATTGATACTCAGAATCAACCTTCAATGGTATAGTCTGAGGTTTTAATGGATCGCACTATTTAATGAGGAAGTGTATGATATGAGTTCAAATATTAGGTATTTATTGAGAGCGAAAATACATTTTTGTTCGAGAGGCGCCATTCGCAGGGGATCGCTAAAATCACTCGAGAGCAGTTATGTCACTTTTTTCTCGAAATGCAACACATAAATATAACTGTTCACTAGTGGCGGCTATGATGCTATGTGGCGGCTATGATGTTATTGCGAGCAAGTGTTGAAAGTATAAATTTCAAAGTAAGTTTTAGAAATGTAATTTCAAGTCAACAGTTGAACTGAAAGTTGATTACTTCAGATGCTGGTGTTAAGAGTCAACAATTTTCTTTACAATTTTTATTATTTACACATATAATATAACATTCAAATGTTCTTTTGAATTTCATTGACATTAATATTTATTATACAATCTGAACAACTAGAAATATTCCCTCTGCACTTCCTATGGTTTTTTTTGTCTTTCAGTATTCTCGTAGGAGGGATGGAATGAACAGTAGTGGCCGCCTTCAAAAGAAGGCTTTTGGCAATATTTTACTAATTATCCAGCGAATCCCCAATTGAATTTAGTATTCAAAATTTCCATCGCCTGTGTCTTTTGATAGTACTTAAGTTTGCACTTTCTTTTACCAGTAAAGTGACCAAAGACCGGCGAAAACAGTGACCAGTATAGAGCTTTGGATCTGTCACTTTCAAGAACTCTCCTGGTATTTTACTGATGTATAGATACCAACTGGATTTTTGGTAAATTTTGATAAAAAATTAAATAAGAGTGGTCAACCGTAGTGAAAGATCGTGGAATGTTAGAATTTGAATCGGTAATTTTTACTATTAATGAAGACTAATAAGCACAAAATATACCCAATATAGTTTACTGCTTTCATCATGGAATACTTATTGTCTAGTATAATGTTTAGGAACTCTTCTAAGCCACTATTTCTTGAATATTTTCAGAATGATCGAAAGTAGATTATATATTCTCGTTATACGATACTACTGAAATAAATTTCATTTCAGAGTATGAAGCAAAATTCAAACTTTCAACTACCGGATAAACGTTTCAACAGGCCGCGTGATCTGTTATCATGCTGTGGAATTGAATATTGACTGAAAAATTGGCAACAGTGTCAGGAGGCCCAGTAAATACACAATAGCTTCAAAAGGAGGCCAAGTTACATAAACTCCCAGAAAACGTATGTAACATATACAGATGAGGCTAACTAGCCTGAGATAGTGGCGGAGGCTGAGTGGGCTATTAACTGTTTGCTTTGTATAAACACGTGGATGCTTGGTGGGCCAAGTATGAAACGGAAGCTGAGTTGGTCTATATAGATATATATATATATATATATGATAAAATATCTTTATTTGGGTCTATATAAGAAAATGTATAAATTATAATATAAAATGATCTTTATTTAGGTTCTGGAGTCAAAAAGAAAAGATATAAATTCTCACTTCAATTTAATCATCCCAAATGAAGATCCCTTTTAAGAATATAAAGTCTCGCAAGTCAACTTCTACCTAATATACCAATTTTGTATATATATATATATATATATATATATATATATATATATATATATATATATATATATATATATATATATATATATATAAATATATATATATATATATATATATATATATATGTATTTTTGGGACGTTCGTCCGCGTTGGTTTGATCGACGAGTTGTGGTAACTCGTTTCCAAAAATGAGGTTTTGAATGAGACAGCACTCCACGTCGTGTTAACTTATTTTTTTTTCAATGTTTTACGTTAACAAGAGTATGTAATCAGAGTCAATTCTCACTTGACAGCAGTGACATTGCCGCTATATCGACGAAAACAACTGATCAGGCATAGGCGTGCGGATTTAACTAAAATAAGGCATACATATGAGATGAACAACAAACATACAGCTTGCCTTGAAAGCGTGGGCTTTCAACAAAGAAGGTCTCTTCGTGGTTTTAACTTATTTTT
>JAFIRS010008913.1:0-13555 GCA_018342105.1 Gonioctena quinquepunctata | reverse complement strand
GACAGTCCGAGGGGTGTTCCATGGTTTTGCTCTGCCTGATACAAAACTTCGTCAGTTTCAATGTTTGATATAGAGGTTTATAAGTATCGAATTTGCGAAATTCCTGCATCTAGGCTATCTCCTGATTTTCCAGGTTGCCTTCCTAATCGAAAGTTAACTGGGTTTTGCTTCTTCAATATTTTTTCTTTCTTTGGTGTCTCTCTTCTGTTCGTGAGACACAGTCACAATAAGCTGATCCGGGCTTTCCGGTATGTTTCCTTTCCCATCTCCTGATTCCGGAGTGGTTTGCGTGCTTTCTATATGTTTTTCCTGTTGTTGGAACTCCAACTTTGGTTGTTCCCTCTTGGGCTTGATTTCTTCATCCACATGTGGGGGCGGTCTTTCGCTTCCTATCTGCCAGGTTTCAATTTTTTCCATCGCGGGGTTCCCCTTGTCTGGGGGGTCTCCTTTGGGTTCGTTTCCCTCCATACTAATTCATTCGAAACTAAACTGAAATAGTTCTATGCGGAGTTTTGACCAATTTTGCACTTTCTCGTGGCTTTTGACTTTTCGCTTCTCTGTGCGATCTTCGATTAAATCGTACCTCTGGTTTTGTTCTCCAGGTCGATTTCTATTGGTCTGCCACGCCTATATGGGCGTTGCCGAAATCTTGATATAGTCTAGAGCCAGACGGCCAGGGGTTCAGTATCTGGGTTTGCAAGTTTGAAGTTAGACTTGCACTCACCCAGTCAACTGGATCTACCCTCAGCGCACTGGCCACTGCACTTTCACAAGCACTTTTTTGTGCAATGCACTTATGAATAGTTGTATAACTAGGGCCTACTTATATTTTCGGCCCTATTCAGAAAATAAGAAATAAATTCTTGACTCAAAAAAGAGGATCTTGGCTTGAAAATAAATTTCGATAATTCGGAGCAAAGTGAGGTTAGAGTATGCACGTCCACTCTCTAGGCCTCTCAAACTGCGAATCTTGAATGCTACCAAAATCCAAAATCCAAAAAATATTTATTGCATAATAATATGATACATTGCAAACTTAAAACTAATATATACATATCACAGATATCCTTTATTCCTCGTCTTGTTGGGGATGGGAGAGGAAGGGAGGGATTTGCTCATTGTTGGGGGTATACGACTGCCCTCTTGCCCTCCTATGGGGGCGAAGTGGCAGCCCCTGCTGCTGTTTGCAGGCTTGAATGCTACCAATCCAATCCATCCAATCCAATGAATTTATTTGTGACTTTCAGTATTTACATTTCATGTTTGACTTAAAAACTAACTATATACATATTTACAGATATTTACAATATTTGTACCATGATACAGGCTGACGTTGTAAACCCCAGCCGAGAGACCGACACGCTCCTCGGATGCCTTTGCAAGCATCCGGGAAACGTAACAGGTCCCAAGACGGGCTATTACCTTCGAATGAACAAGGAGTGGCCCCCCCCAGCAGATCTTAACACTGTCCTCTTGAGCTTTCAAGTCCGTGCATGTCTTTTTGTGTCTTTTTTTCCAGCCTCCTACTTATCGTTTATGCTAGAGTTTGTTGTTTTTACTTTGGGATTTTTGACTTTATGAGTATTGATTTTTACAGTTTATTCCCAGGAAAAGTTGATGTAAAAAACCTGGTTAGGGGTTTGTCGTGTGATTTGTGTGTGTTTAAAAGTAGTTGTGTTTTTCCATTTTTATGTTGGTTTTGTGTTGTATGTGTTTGTGTTTTATGTTTCCTGTATTCAGCTTGTCGGTTTTGCTTGACTGCTGTGCTCAGGACAGAGTAGAGGGATTTGCGGCATATGCCGCAGCCCACGTCCCTCGGCACCTCAAACCGCTTGCGTTGCGACAAGCTGTTGTAATATTTGTGTCTGGATTACTAGCATTCTCTGAATGTCTTGTATTGTCAGTAGTATTTGTGTCATAGCCTCTTGGCTTTGCAGTTGCATTGAGTCAGTGCCAAAATCTGCCGGGTCAGGCCTCCCCTCTTCCACTCTGGTTTGGGGTCCCGCGTCATTTGGCTGTCTTGAGGTGCTTGGTAACGCCATGGTTCTCGCCCTCGTGGGCCTACTGAGGGACGGATTGGCTCTCTTGTGTTGAATGTTCTATCTCTCGTTTGTCCGATATTCCTTGTGGGATGTAGTATGGCAGCCTTCTTTTTCTGCCATTTTTGTGATATAAGCCACGCATTTCCGATAGTTTGCCGGGTGCTCTTCATACAGTTGGCACATCGTGCCGGTGTATCTGGGCTTTTCGGCATTCATTTGTCAGGTGTTTTCAGCGCACTTCAGGCACCTAGGTGGGAGATTGCAATTTCTTGCGGCATGCCCCACCTTTGGCATCTCCTGCATTGTGTCATGTCGCCATCTGTTTTCCTGGTTTCCCAGTCTACTACTGTTTTTTTGTAGAGTTTTCACTTGCTTTTCAGGTATGATAAAGTGATATCTCCTGAGGGTTATCACTAAGTATAGTGGTCTTTTGGTTTTCTTCATCTGGTATATGTTGAAGGTTTTCAGGTCGTGCTCTTTTAATAGCCACTTACTGATGTCATCTGCTGCTGGTTCATTGTCGAGTCCTTTCAAGACAAAGGCGTGTTGTTTTTCAGCCTTGTTGGTAAAGGTGAAAAATCCTATACCTCTCTCTTTTATGAACTCCTTAACTACCATAAAATCCTCATCACACTCTGTATGAATGTGGGTATTCAGCTGTGTGTACTTTGCGTTCACATCTCTTTTACAAAGCTTATTAAGCTCTGCAATTGCCTTTTCTTTCAGTAGAGGCTTCCCCTCTAATATTATTGGCGGGGGTTCTGTTATCTTGGGTAACTCCTCCTTTTTCTTGTTTTTCTTTCCCTTTTTTGTTGTCGGGATTTTGTCATTAATATCCTCGGATACAGGTGGGTTTCCCTCATCTTGTGTATCCATAGGTTCGTTACGAACAATTACATTTGGGAAGATATGTGGTATTTCCTCCTCAATGTTTGTTTCCTGTTGTTGTTTATTGATTTCCATATTTTCCTTTCCTTGGTCTTCTAGCAAACTTATATCTTCTCCAGAGCGAGGTGTAATGGTTTGACCCATGTACGTGCCCCCATCACTGAAAATGCACTCTTCTGATGTTGTTTCATCGTCAGATGATGCTAAGTAGTTGAAGTACTCATCTTCCAGGTTGTCATCTTCCTGTGGGAGAGTACTTCTTCTTTCTTTTGGTTCCTGTTGTTCATTCCGTTCTTCCTTTGCGCTTTCCCCTTGTTGATTATGTCCTTTTGCTTTTGTTTATTTAGTTTCTCCTCTTTCTTCTTTTTTTCCCTTAGGTTATCTTCTAATATTTCCTTTTCCCATAACTCTTCCCTTTTTTTGAGATCCTCTTTGTCTAATCGTTCAAGTCTTACGTAGAGTGCCTCCGGTTTGGATCTCTCCACGTTCTCGTGACTGGATGTGGTATCCATATTTCCGTCCTTTCTGATGTCTTCTGGATTTGTTTTCTGCTTTTCTATACTTTGCGTTTTTCTTATCTCTATGTATCGCTGTCGGTCTTGTTCAGCTAACCTTAGGTATATGCCTTTCTCTTCCTCTTTCTTCGCTATGTCCTCGTCATTATTTTAGTGAATAGTCGATTAGATTTTCCTTGTCGACTTTCTACTCGTATCTGGTGTTCATCGCAGTATTTTTTGCCCATTTTACTGAATTTCTTCCATAGCTTGGAGTCCTTCTTCCTTAGTATTGTGTCGGCTTCCGCAAGCTCGATGTCGTATTCATCAATATTTATATTTGGTATATATGTATCTGCTTGTATTGAATCCCAGTACATGCGGAACACATTCTCTAGTCTGATTGCTCTATATAGATGTTCAATATTTTTGATTTTTACCCGTAGTTTTGGGTCTTCGATTTTTCCAAGTATGGAATCGTACTCGATTGTATTATAGCCTTCTCCAATATACTTTTTGAAATCTTCGACATTTTTAATTTTCTCCATTCCTTCGGTTACATATTTAATAAATAAATTTCGATAATTCGGAGCAAAGTGAGGTTAGAGTATGCACGTCCACTCTCTAGGCCTCTCAAACTGCGAATCTTGAATGCTACCAAAATCCAAAAAATATTTATTGCATAATAATATGATACATTGCAAACTTAAAACTAATATATACATATCACAGATATCCTTTATTCCTCGTCTTGTTGGGGATGGGAGAGGAAGGGAGGGATTTGCTCATTGTTGGGGGTATACGACTGCCCTCTTGCCCTCCTATGGGGGCGAAGTGGCAGCCCCTGCTGCTGTTTGCAGGCTTGAATGCTACCAATCATAATCAATCATAAATTTATTCTACTATATACAATTTACATATTGAACTTAACTACTATATACATTTGTTACATTATATCACTCCTTTCTGGGACTCCTCCTAGAGGGATGGGGGGATGGAAAGGAGTTTCGGCTTTGTCATGGGGGAGTTTTTAGGCTGCCCACTTGCCCTCCCGAGGGGGCGAAGGGACAGCCCCTGCTGATGTTGGCAGTTTGCCTATTTGATATAACAGTTTGGCTCATTTAGAGTTTATTAGTTATTGGGCGCCTCCCACTTACGTTTATGCGCCTTTGTCATTTTTCCTCATTGATATTCGAGAATGCATTGTTGATTTCATCGTCTCTCTTTTATTAGGTTATGCCGTTACCCGCCACTGGAAAAAGTTAGAAAAACCAGCTTTGAAAACTTATAGGCTATTTGGTACTATTCAGTACCATTATCTAGATTTCGCCCCTGGGGGCTCTAAGAATTTTTGCCAACTCTATACCTCGTTGTATAGCGCAAGTTTTGAGAAAATAACCCCATGTTTCCTGGGTTGGTTCACTCTGATATTTGTTATATCCGCCGTGAGCGGACTCTTAGGGATATGGTAGCGGTAGAACTTGTCTGATATTTTGTATATAAATTCTTCTATCGTGCCTATTTTTGCTAGCTCGCGCAGCGCACCCAATCTGATGTACCTGTTGCTATTGGTAGCAATACGAAGTGCTTTATTTTGCAGCCTCTCTAACCTCGATATCTGAGTTTTAGGGAGACTGCAAAAGATTGGACAGGCGTATGTCATTGCCGGTCTGATTACTTGTTTATAGATTCGCAGTTTGTTGTCCTGCGACAGCTTCGAGTTACGTGCAATGAGGGGATACGTGCGGCTAATTGCCGCCGCTCCCCTCTGTAACGCTAGCGAAATGTGCCTATGCAAGTACATCCGACTGTCCAATTCCACCCCCAGGTATCTCACGGAGGGCCTTTCTATCACTTGGTTGTTTTCAACCTTTAACTTCCCGAGGATCTTCACATTAGTTCGTTTCCTCGTGAAGTTAACGACCTCCGTTTTAGTGGGATTCAACTTGATCTTGTTATTCCTAAATATGGTATGACCAACCGATCCAGATGAATCTGGAGCTGTCTCGCAAGCCACTTCGCTCTGGTACGAGTGGGCGTAGATCGCGGTATCATCCGCGAACATAGCCGTGCTCGTCCGAGCGAAGGTCGGAAAGTCACTGGTATATAGCGAATACAGGATCGGTGATAGTGAGGACCTGTGGGACCGCCCCGATTGCGTACTCTGGCGAGCTAGTGCCGTTGACATTGACCCTAAAAGTCCGCCCTGTGAGGAGGATTCTAGCATTTTCACTCAGGTAGAAGGGCATGTTTGCCTCTGCCATTTTGGCGATCAACCCTCTGTCCAGACTGTGTCAAACGCTTTCTGCGTGTACAGCAGGATCATAACCGTGTTGTGATCCCTATGGAATCCTCTTTCACCCCGTGAGCAACCCGGGCTATTTGGGATGTCGTTGAGTGACCTCCCCTAAACCCGAATTGCTCAGGCGGGATGATTTTGTGCTCTTCCTCGAAATCTACAACACGCTTCAGGATGATTTTGTCTACCACCTTGGCCACCACACTCAAGAGTGAGATGGGCCTGTAGCTCTCGACCTGACTTTTGTCTTTCCCCGATTTAAGGAGCGGTATTACTTCTGCCTTTTTTAGACAGTCTGGATAGTGTTGCCACTTCAGGACTGCGTTTATTAGGTAAATGAATTGGACCAGCGACTTTCTTGGGAGGTTCTTAAGGAGAACGGCATCCAGTTTGTCGAGGCCCGGTGCCTTGTTACGCGGGAGTTTTCCAATGACCCCCACGACCTCCTCATAGCTGGTTAAGACTACCTGGAGCTCTGGGGGCATCATTCTTGCTGCTGGAGTTTCGCTGATGTTCTTGGCCATTGCGCTTCTCCTTGCATGTTCTTCAGTTGTGTCTGGCTGCGTTTTATTGATGTTGTTGAAGTATTCCTCTATCAGCTTGGGCCTTTTTCCCCTGGTTCGGCCACCGACCGCCCGGGACCCGCCGCCATGGCAGGGATTGGCTCCCTTTTCCTATGGAATCGTTTTGCCATATCCCACAGCGAGTGGTCCCGGACGTTGAGGGCTTCAAGTTTGCGGTTCCACTTATCATTGGTGTTATCGTTAATCATCTGCGTAATTTCCTCCCCTAATCGCAGGAAATGCTCTTTATGCGTAGGGTTTCGAGTACTCTGCCATTTCTTTCTTTCTTTATTCTTTAACTTGATTAACTCTTTGATATATTGTGGAATCGCGAACTTGTCGCCTCTCACGGTTATCTTCCTAGTTGTCTTATCCCTGGCGATCTGAATCGTTTTGATGAAGACCATCATTTCGTGATTCAGTTCATCGTCAGGGATTTACCAAACCAAACCAAACCAAAATATATTTATTGATACCATTCAGTTCACATTAAAAACCTTAACTACTATATACACAAATTTACAATAAGACAGTTCTTGTTTGTCCTCTTCGGGATGGGTAAGGAAGAGGAAAGGAACTGTTGCGTTAGATGGGGGAGTTGTTAGATCACCAACTTGCCCTCCCAAGGGGGCGAAGGGGTGATCTCTGCTGGTGTTAGCAGTTACGCCAGATATACCAGAATGGTCTTTTTAAGGTAGTGATTAGTTGAAGACACCTCCTGCCTAAGCTTATGTGTCTTTATGCCTTTTTGCTTTGATCTTCGAAAATTGTATGTTTTGTTATCAATGAGGTGTTTTTATTCAGTGCCTTTATAACTGGAAAAATTTTATTAAAAAACCAGCTTCTGATAGTTGAACTTGTCCCTATTGTGGGTTCGATCTGTTGATACACCGTCACTTTTCTAATCAATCCACTTCGCTATACAGAGTGGTCTTTTCGAATATCACGCCATGCTTGCGATGCTGGTTAATTCTAATATTTGTGATTCCCGCCGTGAGCGGACTTTTAGGGACGTGATATCTGTAGAATCTGTCTGATAACTTTAAGATAAAGTCCGACAGTTTCTCTACTTCGGCCAGTTCACGCAGATCATCCAGCCGAATGTATCTATTACTGTTGGTAACTATGCGAAGTGCTTTATTCTGCAGCCTTTCGAGTCTCAGTATTTGAGTTTTCGATGCGCTGCAGAACACTGGGCAGGCGTATGTCATTGCAGGTCTTATTATCTGTTTGTATATACGCACTTTATTGTTTAAGATGGTTAGAGTTGCGTGCAATGAGGGGATACGTTCGCTTGATTGCGGCGCCCCGCAGAACACTGGGCAGGCGTATGTCATTACGTGCTTATGTAAGGTCATACGCCTGTCCAGATCCACCCCCAGGTATCTCGCTGAGGGCCTCTCCGTCACAACGCTATTTTCAACCCTTAATTTCCCGAGGATCTTCACGTTGGTTCGTTTCCTCGTGAAATTAACGACCTCTGTTTTATTCGGATTAAGCTTTATCTTGTTCTTCGCTATATAGGGTATGATCAGCCGATCCAGATGGATCTGGAGCTGTTTTACAGCCACTTCGCTATAAAACGAGTGGGCATAGATCGCGGTATCATCCGCGAACATAGCCGTACTCGTTCGAGCGAAGGTCGGGAAATCATGTGTATATAGCGAATACAGGATTGGTGACAGAGAAGACCCTTGCGGGACCCCCGCTCCAACCGCATGCTCTGGCGAACTTGTGCCGTTCACATTAACCCTAAAAGTCCGCCCCGTAAGGTAGGATTCTATGACTTTGACTAAGTAAAAAGGCATGCGTGCCTCTGCTATTTTAGTGATTAATCCCTCTGTCCAGACAGTGTCGAATGCTTTCTGCATGTCCAGCAGGACCATAACCGTGTTGTGGTCTCTGTGGAAGGCTTCCTTCACCCCGTGAACAACTCGGGCTACTTGGGATGTCGTTGAATGACCTCCCCTGAACCCGAACTGCTCAGGCGGGATAATTTTCCGCTCTTCCTCAAATTCCACAACACGTTTCAGTATTATTTTCTCCACCACTTTGGCCACCACACTGAGAAGCGAGATGGGCCTGTAGCTTTCTATATTGTTCTTATTTTTCCCCGATTTTAGCAGGGGGATTACTTCTGCTTTTTTCAAACAATCTGGGTAGTGTTGCCACTTTAGGATTGCGTTAATTATGTATACAGCTGAACCAGTGATTTCCTCGGCAGGTTTTAAGCAGGATGGCGTCCAACTTATCGATACCTGGCGCTTTATTTCGGGGTAATTTTCGATCACCCCAGAACTTCCTCGTAGTTTGTTAGGACTCCTTGGAGTTCTGCGGGTGTCAGAATTACCGCTGGCGTGTTCTTAATGGTATTAGCCACGTTTGTGATTCTTACGTGCTCAACTGAATTATCAGCTTCTATGACGTGTACATCGCTGAAATACTCCCGAATAAATCAGCTTTTTCCTGCGGCTCTGCCACCGATCGCCCGGGGCCGCTCACCATGGCTGGTATGGGCTCTCTATGCCTTTGGACCCTTTGGTCATATCCCATAGTGAGTGGTCCCTGACGTTGAGGTTTTCGAGTTTACGATTCCACACCTCATTAGTATTTGCATTATGAGCTCAGTTACCTCCACCCCAAGCTGCATAAAGTTCTCTTTATGCACCGGGTTTCTGGTAACTTGCCATTTCTTCCGTTCTTGATTTTTTATTTTGATTAAGTTTTTTAATGTGCTGCGGAATCGCAAACTTCTCACCCCTCACAACTATTTTCTTGGTGGTTTTATCTCTAGCTATTTGTAGCAGTTTGATGAACTTCCTTGTTTCGTATTCTATTTCATCTCTCGCTATGTTTGTATTTAGAAACGTTGTTCTATTTAAAATAGCTCTGAACTCCTTCCAGTTACAATTAAAGTAGTCGTACCTAGTTCTCTATACGTTTATGTTTTTCTTGCTTGATATAGAATGCAACTGGAACGTGGTCAGAGGTTAACTCATTCACAGCGGTGAGTTCGCTCATGTCCACGATGTTTTTTTGGACCACCAAGTCGATAGTTGTCGGTGACATTCCGTTGAACGGATAGTGAGTAGGTTCGTTACTCCTCTCTATTATCACCTCATTATTCGTTGAGTATTTCAGCAATGTCAATCCGTTCGCATTATTTTTAGTTGGACCGCCATTCCACTCGTTATGCCTGGCGTTGAAATCACCGGCCAGAATTACCTTATTGGCAACACTAACCAGACTGTCTAAATCTCTGTCAGTGAATCTGCCCTCTGGGGGGCAGTATATCGAGAAGAGGCATGTTCCGTCGTTAAATCTGATTCCCGTGTTTTCTATTCTAGAATGTATTTGCGGAATTTCAGTAAACGGTATTCCATTCCTAATCAAGATAGCTACTCCCCCCGCGGCTCTCTCGCCTCCCGGTCTGTCGGCCCTAACGGTGGTGAACCCCCTGAATTTTAGATTATGGTCCTGTCGGAGCTTTGTCTCGGACAGAAGCATTATATCTACTAAATGTTCATGAATGAAGTTGCTGAGAAGCGCAAACTTCCCAGCAACTCCATTCGCATTAAACATGCATGCCTTTAAACCTCTATCTACCGCCATTTAATATAAAGAATTGTGCCGTGGCTTTAATTCTGTGACTTTCCGGTGTATTTATAAGCAGATTGTGTAGTTCATTTAATGCTCTTTCTACTTTAGATAAATCCACTAACTTTGCAATTTTGTCAGCGATTTCAAATAAATTTTGTGCAACATTGGCAGTGGATGTGGGAGGGTGGGATAAAGAGGACAAACCTGTGGCAGCTTGTGCTCCAGAAGGCATGTGGCTTCCTTCCTCCCTTCCATTCCGTTGCCTTGGCGCCTCATGGGGGTTGTTTCTTTCTGGTTGTTGCCTTCTGTCTGGTTGGGGTAGCACCGAGCTTTCAGTGTACCCTCTTCTCGATTCTTGTACATCTACTGGCTGGGGTATCGACGTACTATCGCCGTACCCTCTTCTCGCCTCCTTTCCAATTTCTGGTTGGGACAGCGGTGGAAAACCATCGTGCCCTTTTCTCGAGATTCCTTCCCTCGGCCTCTGCTGGTCAAATTGTGGTGGTCCCTGCGCCCATTGGTTTATTGCAGGTCTTTTAGCTGGTACAAATGTGGGTTCTTCTTGCCTGTTGTTTCCTTCTCTGTCCTCTAGGTACCTCAGGTTCCTTCTATATACTTCACATATATGGGCATTCGCCGGGTGGTTTCCCTGACAATTACAACATTTGGCTGGAGTTTCTAGTTTCTTTTGGCACTCCCTAGTATGATGGTTCTCGGTGCATTTCACGCATCTGGGGCTTCTATAACAGCTATTGGTTGAATGCCCCCACCGTTGGCATCTATGACACTGTGTGATTCTTTTGTCATATCTCATAATCTCCCAGGAGACTACCATATTCATTACCGTTCTCACCTTATTGGTGAGGTAGCTGATCTTTGTTTTGGAATCCGTCGTGACTATAAATAGTTTTCTATCTGTTTTTTTCATTCTATATACTTTTTTAACTTCGATTCCTTGCTCCATCAGGTCCTCTTTAATCTCCTCTTCGTCTGGAAAATTGTCCAGACCTTTTAAGACGAATGAGTGGATTTTTTCCTCCTTGGTTGTAAAAGTATGGAATTCTATATGTAGTCTTTCGAAAATTTCGATAGCTTTCCGATAGTCTCGCTCCGTGTTTGTTTTAAAGATGGTGCTATTATTATTCAGCTTGGCGGTGAATTTTTTGTCCAGAGCCCCGAAAGAAGCAAGTAGAAAGAACAATGACAAAACCAAAGCCTAAACCAGTGGTAGAAACAACTCCGAGGGAAACAATAATAAATAAGCCAGGGCCAAGCTATGAAATTAGCAATAAGTACGGTCCGCTAGCTAATTCAGAAGAGAGCAATGTCGAGACTGGCAAAAAGATTGAAGTGGGATATGAAACGGACAGAATAGAAAGAAGCGCGAGGAAGAGAGCCAAAAAACAAGTACAAAAAGAAGCTAAACGAAAAAACAACGAAAAAAATACCAAAGAAGTAACGGACAATGCTGAAATTATTCCAAACATGGAAACTAACCAAAAAACAGGTAAAAGGGATGAAAACCCAGCGAAACCAAAAGAAATAGTTGAAGTACCGAAAAGGACAGAGCAAAGAGAGTGCGAGAGAAGGTCATGCCTCCAATTATTGCCGAAGGAATGCTTACATTAGGCAAAAGATTGAGGGACCAGTTAAACAGGATTTACCGGTTCTCGTCGATCACCGAAGTCAAGCAACGTCGGGCGCGGTTAGTACTCAGATGGGTGACCGCTTGGGAACACCGCGTGTCGTTGCCTGGAATTTTAATGAAATATACTCGCTGAATGACGAAATGTCCAAGCCAAAAAAAAAAAAAAACCTCCTGAAGTTTCTCAAAGTACTTCTGACTCACTCTATATACAGTGCTTTCATGAAATAATAAATGAATAATTTACTTAAAGTTTGATCAAAAGCTTGGGAGAAACTCTTGATGCCTTTATATTTTATTTCAAGCCATGGATTTTTTGAATATAATTCATAAATACAGAGTGATTCGTATAAGATGTCAGACTTCATCGAAGTCATTTCAATGCCAGCTTCCCTTTCTCAATACGGAATGTGAAAGAGCACATCGTACTGCCCGTTTCGTCTTGAATATAAATGTTTCATTTTGTCCATTAATCTTGAACGTTATGTTTACAAATATACAGTGCTTTTATGAAGCAATGAATAATGAATTTGCTAAAAACTCGAATGAAAGCTTATGGAATACATTCTTAATGCCTTCAAATTTCATTTCAAATCATGGATTTGTCGAATATAATTATAAATACAGAGAGATTCAAATACGATATATGATGTTTTTTTTTCAATATCAGTTTTCTTTTTCTCAATACGGAATGTAAAAGAGCACAAGTACCCAAAATACGATACGGTTATGATAACATTAGCGGAAATGTTGGTAAATTGAAAAAAAAATTATACAGGATGACCCAGGAGTGTGCGCAAGCTCTATAACTTTTTTCTATCCAAGCTATTGACTCGTTTTTTTCAACGATAGGTCCAACAATAGGGCACTTTTCTGAAATATTTCTATTCATATACAGGATGTCCTCACATAAGAAACACGATTAAGTTTTGTTTTTTTAAAGGGACACCCCTCATTTTCGTTACATCTTTGGATTTGCCACTAATTTGTGAATATAATTCATCCGGATTTCTCAGACTCATCTGCAATACAGGTAGAAATGAAGAGAAATGAAATACGGAACTGAAAAGTAAAAAATAAAATAAACCTTCTTAGTCTCAATAACTAAGCTCCTAAACTAATGTAAGTAACTAATTTTGAGTCGGCGCCAAACAAACAAGCAAATGAATTGGGTAATTTTTATGAAGAAATTTGATGATCTTCGTTGATTGTTCGTTTGGCGTCGACTCAGAATTAGTTACTTACATTAGTTTAGGAGCTCAGTTATTGAGACTAAGAATGTTAATTGTCTATTTTTCTTTTCAGTTCCGTATTTCGTCGGTTCAATTTTTTGTTATAAAGTTTTTATTCTTAAATTTTTCGTGGCAAAAATCTACCAATTACCACCTACTTGTTTTTTTATTACTTCCAAAATACTTATACCCACCTTACTTCAACTATTACCAGTTAAATAATATTATTATCTTCTTTTACTATTTGTTGTAATATAAATTATTTTTGTTGTTCTGGTTAGTTTATTCCATTACTTTGTGTATCATTCCATCCTCTCATAGAGTATAATGATTGTGACGGATGTAGGTGAACAAAAATAATGACAATAGCGATCTGTCATTGTCAACTACATATGTGTGCCAATGTTCACAAGTGAAAAATCAATTATCGCCTATTTGTATATCTTTACGGGTGGATAAATCCATTCGAAATCAACGTTGAGGTATATTCTATCTAATAAAAATCATCCAAATCGAAGAACCCAGTACAATGTTATGCATGATAGAATTGGTTAACGGACCAGAATTCAGAGGGTGAGTGATTAATATCCTTTTGCTACCCTTAGGGGTGGATTTCGTCAATGAAAAGGGGGGTCCACTCCACTGAAATGTGTATATTTCTTGACATAAATTAGCCACAATGCAATTCTGCAAGAGGTCTTGCCATCTCAAGGTTTTCTTAAATTTTATATATATATATATATATATATATATATATATATATATATTAGAATGCGGTTCTTAGATAAAATA